>JAKWBO010001379.1:0-14755 GCA_034336685.1 Luscinia luscinia
ATTGGGGGACTTTTGGAATAATTGGGAGACCCTGAATTGGGGGGGAATCACCGGGGTGATTGGGGAGGGCACTGAGATAATTGGGGAGACCCTGGAATTGGGGCGACCCTGGAATAATTGGGGAGACCCTCCGAATAATTTGGGAGACCCTGGAATGATTTGGGTGGGTGGGGAAGGAAGAAACCCCGTGGACCCCCAAAAGCCGCTTTTTACCCCCAAAATCTCCTTTTTATCCCCCAAAACCCCCGAATCCCTTTTAACCCCCAAAATCCCTCACCTCCCCAAAATGCCCTTTTACCCCCAAACCCCCAAAATCCCCCAAAATCTCCTTCCCCCAAAACTCCATTTAACCCCCAAAACCCCCTTTACCCCCAAAACTCCCCAAAATTCCTTTTACCCCCAACCCCCAAATTCCCTTTTAACCACCAAAATTCCCCCAAAATCCCTTTTAACCCCCCAAAATCCCCTTTACGCTCCCAAACCCCCAAATTTCCCCAAAATCCTTTCTACCCCCAAAATCCCCTTTTGCCCCCTAAACCCCACAAAAATCCCCTTTAACCCCCCAAAATCCCTTTTACCCCCAAAATCCTTTTTAACCCCCCAAACCCCCAAAACTCCCACAAAACTCCCCAAATCCTCATTAACCCTCAAAATCCACTTTTAATCCCCAAAACTCTCCCAAAATCCCTTTTACCCCCAAAATCCCCATTTAACCCCCCAAAACTCCCCCAAAATCCCTTTAACTCCCCAAGAAATCCCTTTTAATCCCCCAAAACTCCCACAAAATCCCTTTAACCCCCCAAAATCCCCATTTACCCCCCAAACCCCACAAAACCCCCAAAATCCCCTTTAACCCCCCAAAACTCCCCGAAATCCCTTAAAATTCCCCCAAATCCCCATTTAACCCCCAAAACTCCCCAAAACTCCCCAAACCCCCCAAAACTCCCCAAAATCCCCATTTAACCCTCCAAACCCCCAAACTCCCCCCCCAAACTCCCCCCCAAAATCCCCATTTAACCCCCAAACCCCCAAAACTCCCCAAAATCCCATTTAACCCCCAAAACTCCCCAAACTCCCCCCAAAACTCCCCAAAATTCCCATTTAACCCCCCCAAACCCCCAAAACTCCCCAAAATCCCCATTTAAACCCCCCAAACCCCCAAAACTCCCCCAAAATCCCCATTTAACCCCTCCAAAACTCCCCCAAAATCCCCTTTAACTCCCCAAAATCCCTTTAATCCCCCAAAACTCCCCCAAAATCCCTTTAACCCCCAAACCCCCAAAGCCCCCAAAATCCCCATTTAACCCCCAAAACTCCCCCCAAAACTCCCCCAAACCCCCCAAAACTCCCAAAATCCCATTTAACCCCAAAACTCCCCCAAAATCCCCATTTAACCCCCCCAAACCCCCAAAACTCCCCAAAATCCCCATTTAACCCCCTCAAACCCCCAAAACTCCCCTAAATTCCACCAAATCCCCATTTTATCCCCCAAAATCCCCATTTAACCCCCCCCAAAATTCCCAAAACTCCCCAAAATCCCCTTTTAACCCCCAAAAACTCCCCCAAAATCCCCTTTTAACCCCCAAAACCCCCAAAATCCCCATTTAACCCCCAAACCCCCAAAACTCCCCAAAATCCCCATTTAACCCCCCAAACCCCCCCAAAATCCCCTTTTCCCCCCCAGCCCCTCTCACCTTCCCCCCAGCCGCCCCGGGGAGCTGGGGACAGCGCTGAGCACTTTTGGGGCGCCCCCTGGTCCCGCCGGGGGCGAGGGGAGGGGCGAGCAGGGGAGGCCCTGAGCGCCCCTCCCCCAGCCCTGCTCCCAAAACGCGTTTTGGAGGCGGAAGATGACGGAGAGGGGAGGGGCGCGCGGCGGGGAGCGGGGCGCGAAGGGGGCACGGGCACGCGCGAGGCGGGCTGGGCGGGGCCCGGGGGCGCGCGCGGGGGGCAGGGGGCGGCAGGGGCGCGCGGAGCAGAGCCCCGCCCCCTCGGGGCGCGCCGGGCGGGAGCTGCGGGGCAGCGTGGCGCTGCGGGCCGCAAAAGGGTCCTGGAAAATATAAAATAAATATAAATAAATATAATATAATATAGAATATAACATAATAGAATAGAATATAAGGTATAGAAATGGAACGGAATGGCAGCGTGGCGCTGCGGGCCCCCAAAGGGTCCTGGAAAATAAAATAAATATAAATAAATATAAATTAATAGAATAGAACATGGAATATAACATAATAGAATAGAATATAAAGTATAGAAATGGAATGGAATGGCAGCGTGGCGCTGCGGGCCGCAAATGGGTCCTGGAAAATATAAAATAAATATAAATAAATTAAATAAAATATCATATAATATAGAATATAACATAATAGAATAGAATATTAGGTATAGAAATGGAATGGAATGGCAGCGTGGCGCTGCGGGCCGCAAAAGGGTCCTGGAAAATAAAAAATAAATATAAATAAATTAAATAAAATATAATATAACATAATATATAACATAATAGAATAGAATATAAAGTATAGAAATGGAATGGAATGGCAGCGTGGCGCTGCGGGCCCCCAAAGGGTCCTGGAAAATAAAATAAAATATAAATAAATATAAATTAATATAATAGAACATGGAATATAACATAATAGAATAGAATATAAGGTATAGAAATGGAATGGAATGGCAGCGTAGAATAGAAAAGAACAGAATAGAATAGAATAGAATAAAATAGAGTAAAATAGAATAAAAAATAAAATAAAATAAAGTAAAAAAAAGTAAAATAAAATAATATATACTGCAAAACAATACAATAAAATAAAATAAAATAAAGTTAAATAAAGTAAAGTAGAATAGAATAGAATAGAATAGAATAGAATAGAATAGAATAGAATAGAATAGAATAGAATAGAATAGAATGAAATAAAAAATGAAATGAAATGAAATGAAATGAAATGAATAGAATAGAATAGATTAGAATAGAATAAAAAATGAAATGTAATGAAATGAAATGAAATAGAATATAATAAAATAAAATAAAATAAAATATAAAATAAAATAAAGTTAAATAAAGTAAAATAAAATAAAATACAGTAAAATATAAAATAAAGTAAAATAAAATAAAATAAAATAAAATAAAATAAAATAAAATAAAATAAAATAAAATAAAACAAAACAAAATAAACCAAACAAAACGAATTAACAAACCAAACAAAGTGTGGGGCTGACCTTGGCCGGCCCGTCCAGGCTGGATTCTCTCCACAGCCCCGGGGGCGCGTTTGTCCCTCGGGGCTCCCTGGGGGACACGGAGATTTTGGGGGGGTTGGGGGTTTGGGGTGGAGCCCACCCCAAAAATGTAGGGGTAGGGTTTGGGACCCCAAAAGGTTTGGAGCCCCTAAAAAGTTCCAATCCCACCCCCCCAAAAAAACAAACAAAAAAATAATCTGGAGTTTTCTCCGTGTCCTAAACCCCCCAAAAAGGATCCAGATCCCCAAAAGTTCTGGACCCCTCCAAAAAAATTCTTAGAATTCTCTGTCCACCCTAAATTCCCTCAAAAACCCCCCAGACCCCCCAAAAAACCCCCAGACCCCCAAAATCCCCCAGACCCCCCAAAAAGAGCCCTGGAACCCCCTCCCCATCCTAACCCCCAAAGAACCCTCAGACCCCCAAAAGCCCTAAACCCCCAAAACCCCCCCAAAAAGAGCCCTGGAACCCCTCCCCATCCTAAACCCCCAAAATCCCCAGACCCCCCAAAAAGAGCCCTGGAACCCCTCCCCATCCTAAACCCCCCAAAAAACCCCCCAGACCCCCCAAAAAGGATCCAGATCCCCAAAAGTTTTGGACTCCCCCAAATAAAATTCCTAGAATTCTCTGTCCATCTTAAATCCCCTAAAGACCACCCAGACCCCAAAACCCCCAGACCCCCAAAAAACCCCCAGATCCCCCAAAAAGAGCCCTGGAACCCCCTCCCCATCCTAAACCCCCCAAAAACCACGCAGACCCCCCAAAAAAGCCCAAACCCCCAAAACCCTTTTAAAAATCCCAAAATTCCCATCAGGTGCCACCCCCACCTGTCCTGTGCCACCCCCGGTGTCCCCAGTGTCCCCTCAATGTCCCTGACCCCCAGCCCCCCAGACCCTGAGACCCCCAAAAATCCCCAAACTCCCCCAAAAAGCCCTAAACCCCCAAAAACCCTTCCCAAACCCCAAAATTCCCATCAGGTGCCACCCCCACCTGTCCTGTGCCACCCCCGGTGTCCCCTCAATGTCCCTCAATGTCCCCAGGCCCCCAGCCCCCCAGCCCCCTCTCACGCTCGAAGCCCCCGAGCCCGGCGCTTTTTTCTCGTAGGTCACGTCCAGGTCGGACTCGTTCCAGCTCCTGTGCGGGCGGCGCTTGATGACGAGGTCATCTGGGGACAGTGGGGACAGTGGGAACACTAGAACACTGGGGACACTGGGGACACTGGGGACAGTGGGGAATTGGGGAATTGGGAGACATTAGGGACAGTGGGGACATTGGGGACATTGGGGACACTGGGGACACTGGGGACATTGGGGACAGTGGGGACAGTGGAACATTAGAGGACATTGGGGATATTGGGGACACTGGGGACAGTGGGGACACTGGGGACATTGGGGACATTGGGGACATTGGGGACACTGGGGACACTGGGGACAGTGGGGACATTGGGGACATTGGGGACACTGGGGACATTGGGGACACTGGGGACACTGGGGACAGTGGGGACATTGGGGACAGTGGGGACATTGGGGACACTGGGGACACTGGGGACAGTGGGGACAGTGGGGACAGTGGGGACATTGGGGACACTGGGGACACTGGGGACATTGGGGACAGTGGAGACATTGGGGACACTGGGGACACTGGGGACAGTGGGGACAGTGGGGACAGTGGGGACATTTGGGGACACTGGGGACAGTGGGACAGTGGGACATTGGGGACACTGGGGACACTGGGGACACGGGGACAGTGGGACAGTGGGACAGTGGGGACACTGAGGACATGGATGGGGACACCCCCAGACAGGGTTGGGGACAATGGGGAAGGGGTTGGGGACAAGGGACAGGTGTTGGGGACACGGGGACAGAGCTCAGGGACACTCCAGACAGGGCCAGGCACACAGGGACAGGGTTTGGGGACAACGGGGACAGGGCTGGGGACACACCCCAGACGGGGTTCGGGACACCCTGGGAGGGTTGGGGACATCCCAGCATGGGTTGGGGACAATGGGGACAATGGGGACAGGATTGGGGACAATGGGGACAGGGACAGCTCAGGAGGGATTGGGGACAATGGGGACAGGGCTGGGGACACCCTGGGAGGGTTGGGGACACTTTGGGATGGTTTGGGGACACCTCAGGATGGTTTGGGGACAGCTCAGGAGGGGTTGGGGACAATGGGGACAGGGTTGGGGACACCCCGGGATGGGTTGGGGACACTTTGGGATGGGTTGGGGACACCTCAGGATGGTTTGGGGACAGCTCCAGGAGGGGTTGGGGACAATGGGGACAGGGTTGGGGACATGGGGACAGGGTTGGGGACACCCCGGGGTGGGTTGGGGACACTGTGGGTGGCTCAGGGACACCCGGGTAGCAAACCCCCCAACACACAGCAACCCCTCCCCCCTCCCCATGTCCCCCAATGTCCCCTCAGGGTCCCCTCATGTCCCTCCCTTATCCCCCTTGTCCCCAATGTCCCCCTCATGTTCCCCCACTTATCCTCCCATGTCCCCCAGGTCCCCCCGTGTCCTCCCCATGTCCCCTCTCTGTCCCCAATGTCCCCCAATGTCCCCCACCCTCCCTCCCACGTCCTCCAATGTCCCCACTGTCCCAATGTCCCCATTATCCCCAATGTCCAACTGCCCCCAATGTCCCCCGTTCCTCGCTGTCCCAAATGTCCCCAACGTCCCCAGTGTCCTCAGTGTCCCTGCTGTCCCCAATGTCCCCAATGTCTCAAATGTCCCAATGTCCCCAGTTCCCAATGTCCAATTGTCCCAAATGTCCCCAATGTCCCCATTGTCCCCATTGCCTCCCCAATGTCCCCGCTGTCCCTCTGTCCCCTGTGTCCCCCTGTCCCGCTGTCCCTCTGTCCCCTGTGTCCCTCTGTCCCTCTGTCCCGCTGTCCCCCTGTCCCTCTGTCCCCCTGTCCCTCTGTCCCTCTGTCCGTCTGTCCCCTCTGTCCCGCTGTCCCTCTGTCCCTCTGTCCCGCTGTCCCCTCTGTCCCTCTGTCCCTCTGTCCCTCTGTCCCGCTGTCCCTCTGTCCCTCTGTCCCGCTGTCCCTCTGTCCCCTCTGTCCCTCTGTCCCCTGTCCTCCGTCCCCCCTGTCCCCCTGTCCCTCTGTCCCTCTGTCCCTCTGTCCCTCTGTCCCGCTGTCCCCTGTCCCCTGTCCCGCTGTCCCCCTGTCCCCTCTGTCCCTCTGTCCCGCTGTCCCTCTGTCCCCCTGTCCCGCTGTCCCTCTGTCCGCTGTCCCTCTGTCCCTCTGTCCCTCTGTCCCTTACCCTGCGCCCGGAACGTTCAGGCGCCCGCCGCCCTGGCTCAGGCTCGGTACAGCCCCTGCACCTCGTACGGGGGCGCCGGGGTCTCTCGGCCAGGAACGCGCCCCCCGGGGCCCCCCCGAGCCCCCCGAGCCCCCCCAGCAGCTCGTAGGGCCGGAGCGGCCGCGGGGAGGGCTCTGCCCCCGAGCCCCCGGGCCGGGCACCGCCAGCACCTTGGGCCGGGGAGGGGCGCGATCATCCCCGCCCCCAGGAAATGGGGCGGGGGTCTCGGCGAGCCGAGGGGGACCCCAGGGGTCCCAGAGCCCCCAAATCCAGGGTGTCGCCGAAGCTGCGCCCCGGCCCGCGCGGCCTCCTGCCGGGGCTGCTCTGCTCCTGCGCACGGGGGTAACGAAAGGGTTAAAATCCAGGGGTTGGGGGGCGGGGGAGCGCCCTCCCCATTTTGGGGGTCTCACTTTGGGCGGGGGTCCCGGCCCGTCTGTCCAGAGCGACTCGAGCTGCCGGGACAGTTCGTCCACTTTGGCCACGGCCGAGTCCAGCTCCACCTGCTTGAGGTCCATGTGCTGCATGGCCAGCGCTGGGGACATGACAGAGGGACATTGGGGACACTGGGGACATCGGGGACATCGGGGGACATCAGGGACATCGGGGACATTGGGGACATCGGGGACATCGGGGACAGTGGGGACACTGGGGACATTGGGGACATTGGGGACACTGGGGACACTGCAGGGACAGTGGGGACAGTGGGGACATTAAGGGGACACTGGGGGCACTGGGGACATTGGGGACACTGGGGGCACTAGAGGGACACTGGGGACATTGGGGACATTGGGGACATCGGGGACATCGGGGACATTGGGGACACTGGGGACACTGGGGACACTGGGGACACTGGGGACATTGGGGACATCGGGGACATCGGGGACATTGGGGACATCGGGGACATTGGGGACACTGGGGACACTGGGGACACTGGGGACACTGGGGACATTGGGGACATTGGGGACATCGGGGACATCGGGGACATTGGGGACACTGGGGACACTGGGGACATTGGGGACATTGGGGACATTGGGGACACTGGGGACACTGGGGACATTGGGGACATCAGGGGACATCGGGGACATCGGGGACATTGGGGACACTGGGGACACTGGGGACATTGGGGACATTGGGGACATCGGGGACATCGGGGACATTGGGGACACTGGGCACACTGGGGACACTGGGGACAGTGGGGACACTGGGGACACTGGGGACACTGGGGACAGTGGGGACAGTGGGGACATTGGGGACACTGGGGACATTGGGGACATTGGGGACACTGGGGACATCGGGGACATTGGGGACAGGTAGGGACATTGGGGACAGTGGGGGACATCGGGGACACTGGGGACATCGGGGACATCGGGGACATTGGGGACATTGGGGACACTGGGGACATTGGGGACACTGGGGACACTGGGGACACTGGGGGCACTGGGGACACTGGGGACACTGGGGACATCGGGGACATTGGGGACATTGGGGACACTGGGGACATTGGGGACATCGGGGACATTGGGGACATTGGGGACACTGGGGACATCGGGGACATCGGGGACATTGGGGACATTGGGGAGACAGGAGGAGACATCAGGGGACACGACTGAGGACAGGAGGGGACATTGGGGACACGACTGGGGACACGAGTGGGAACACGGATTTGGGGGGACACGGATTTGGGGGGACAGAGGGGTTGGGGGCACAGAGGGGCTGCGTGGGCAGCGCTGGGGACAATGGGGGACACGGATTTGGGGGCAGCGAGATTTGGGGGACAGGAAATTGGGGACAGGTATTTGGGGAGACAGGGATTTAGGGGACAGGGATTTGGGGGACAGAGGGATTTGGGGACAGAGGGATTTGGGGGACAGGGATTTGGGGGCAGCGAGATTTGGGGACAGGGGGTGGGGGACGGGGATTTGGGGGACAGGGATTTAGGGGACAGGATTTGGGGGACAGAGGGATTTGGGGGACAGGGATTTAGGGGACAGAGGATTTGGGGGACAGGGATTTGGGGGACAGGGATTTGGGGGGACAGAGATTTGGGGGGACAGGGATTTGGGGACAGGGATTTGGGGACAGGGATTTGGGGGACAGGGATTTGGGGGACAGCGATTTAGGGGACAGAGGATTTGGGGGGACAGGGATTTGGGGAAAGGGATTTAGGGGGACAGAGGGATTTGGGGGGACAGGGATTTGGGGGACAGGGATTTGGGGGGACAGCGATTTAGGGGGGACAGAGGGATTTGGGGGGACAGAGGATTTGGGGACAGAGATTTGGGGGACAGGGATTTGGGGACAGCAGGATTTGGGGGCACAGCGGGGTTTTGGGGGACAGGGATTGGGGGGGACAGCGGGATTTGGGGGACATGGGGATTTGGGACAGGGATTTGGGGGAGAGGGGAAAGGACTGGGGGACATCGGGACTGGGGGACACTGGGATTTGGGGAGACACGGATTTGGGATGGGGGGCACGGTGGGGACACGGATTTTGGGGTGGGGGTCCCCAAAACCGCTCCACACTGGAAGGTGAGACTGGGTGTGACAGGAATTTGGGGTGGGGGCAGGAATTTGGGGTGGGGGTCCCCAAAAATCGCTCACACTGGAAGGTGAGACTGGGGGACACACAGGTTTTGGGGTGGGGGGCAGGATTTTGGGGTGGGGGCAGGAATTTGGGGTGGGGTCCCCAAACCCGCTCACACTGGAAGGTGAGATTGGGGGACACACAGATTTTGGGGTGGGGGCAGGAATTTTGGGGTGGGGGCAGGAATTTGGGGTGGGGGCAGGAATTTGGGGTGGGGGTCCCCAAAAATCGCTCACACTGGAAGGTGAGACTGGGTGTGACAGGAATTTTGGGGTGGGGGCAGGAATTTGGGGTGGGGGTCCCCAAAAATCGCTCACACTGGAAGGTGAGACTGGGTGTGACAGGAATTTTGGGGTGGGGGCAGGAATTTGGGGTGGGGGTCCCCAAAATCGCTCACACTGGAAGGTGAGATTGGGGGCACACAGAATTTGGGGTGGGGGCAGGAATTTGGGGTGGGGGTCCCAAACCTGCTCACATTGGAGGGTGAGATTTGGGGGCACACAGAATTTGGGGTGGGGGCAGGAATTTGGGGTGGGGGTCCCCAAAATCGCTCACACTGGAAGGTGAGGTCCAGCAGGTCCTGGGCGCTGCGCAGCCGCTCGCTCGCCATCCTCACTCCTGGGGGCACAATTTGGGTCGGGGGGCTTTTGGGGGGGTCGGGGGGTTTTTGGGGGGGATCTGGGGGCTCAGGACACCGGGGGGCACCTGATGTGATTTGTGCAGTTTTGGGGGGGGGATTTAGGGGGCGTTTTTTTGGGGGTATCTGGAATTTTTGGGGGCTCTCAGATTTTTGGGGAGGGTCTGGGGCCCAGGATTTTTGGGGATTTTAGGGCTGTTTTTGGGGTTATCTGGAATTTTTGGGGTGCTCTCAGATTTTTGGGGAGGGGTCTGGATGAGGACAGGGGGCTCCAGGACTTTTGGGGCGATTTTGGGGCTGTTTTGGGGTATTTTGGGGCTGTTTTGGCGGGATTTTGGGGCTGGTTTTGGGGTATCTGGAATTTTTGGGGGCTCTCAGATTTTTGGGGAGGGGTCTGCATGAGGACAGGGGGCTCCAGGATTTTTAGGGCTGTTTTTGGGGGATTTTAGAGCTGATTTTTGGGGGATTTTGGGGCTGTTTTGGGGCATTTTAGGGCTGTTTTTGGGAATCTGGATTATTTTGGGGGCTCTCTCAGATTTTTGGGGAGGAGTCTGGATGAGGACGGGGGGGCTCCAGGATTTTTGGGGCGATTTTGGGGCTGTTTTGGGGGGATTTTGGGGCTGTTTTGGGGTATCTGGAATTTTGGGGGCTCTCTCAGATTTTTGGGAGGGGTCTGGATGAGGACAGGGAGCTCCAAGACTTTTGGGGAGTTTAGAGCTTTTTTGGGGGTATCTGGAATTTTTGGGGGCTCTCAGATTTTTGGGGAGGGGTCTGGATGAGGACGGGGGGGCTCCAGGATTTTTGGGGGATTTTAGGGCTGTTTTTGGGGTATCTGGAATTTTTGGGGCTCTCAGATTTTTGGGGAGGGGTCTGGATGAGGACGGGGGGGGCTCCAGGACTTTTGGGGCGATTTTGGGGCTGTTTTTGGGGGATTTGGGGCTGTTTTGGGGGATTTTGGGGCTGGTTTGGGGCATTTTAGGGCTGTTTTTGGGGTATCTGGAATTTTTGGGGGCTCTCAGATTTTTGGGGAGGGGTCTGGATGGGAACAGGGGTCCAGGACTTTTGGGGCGATTTTAGGGGATTTTGGGGCTGGTTTTGGGGGGATTATGGGGCTGGTTTTGGGGTATCTGGAATTTTTGGGGGGCTGTCTCAGATTTTTGGGGAGGGGTCTGCATGAGGACAGGGGGGCTCCAGGACTTTTGGGGCGATTTTGGGGCTGTTTTGGGGCGATTTTGGGGCTGGTTTTTGGCGGGATTTTGGGGCTGGTTTTGGGTATCTGGAATTTTTGGGGGCGCTCTCAGATTTTTGGGGAGGGGTCTGGATGAGGACAGGGGGGCTCCAGGACTTTTGGGGCGATTTTGGGGCTGTTTTTGGGGCGGTTCTGGCTCTTTTGAGGGAGTTTAGGATGGGGAGGGGCTTCCAGGGTATTTTTAGGGGGTTTACGACACCCCGGACCCCTCGGGGACATTTTGGGGACCCCCGGGATATTTTGGGGACCCCCCCGGGATATTTTGGGGACCCCCCCGGCCGCCATCCCCTGGGAACGCCGCGGGCGGGGCGAGTCGGGGCGCGCTCGGGGCTCGTCAGCGGCGGCAGCACAACAATAATTAGCGCTAATTAATCCATCGGGAGCGGCCTCCGCCCACCCCCCGGGGCACGGCCCCCCCCGAGAAACGGGGGGCGGGACCCCCTGATGTTTTTGGGAATTTTTTGGGATGTTTTTGGGATTTTTTTGGGATTTTTTTGGGATTTTTATGGGGGGGAATTTGGGATCACGGGGATTTTTTGGGGAAGGGGAATTTGGGAGGGGAGAATTTAGGGGTGGGAGGGGTCAGCACCCCCAAATCTGAGTAGGGGGTCCGGGAACCACACACAGAACCCCAAATTTGGGTCGGGGGTCCGGGACTCACCCCCAGAACCCCAAATTTGGGTCGGGGGTCCGGGACTCACCCACAGCACCCCAAATTTGGGTCGGGGGTCCGGGAACCACCCACAGCACCCCGAAATCTGAGTCGGGGGGTCCGGGAACCACACACAGAACCCCAAATTTGGGTCGGGGGTCCGGGAACCACTCCCAGAATCCCAAATTTGGGTCGGGGGTCCGGGAACCACCCTCAGAACCCCAAATTTGGGTCGGGGGTCCGGGAACCACCCACAGCACCCCTAAATCTGAGTCGGAGGGTCCGGGATCCACCCCAGAACCCCAAATTTGGGTCGGGGGTCCGGGATCCACCCCAGAACCCCAAATCTGAGTCGGGGGTCCGGGATCCACCCCCAGAACCCCAAATTTGGGTCGGGGGTCCGGGAACCACCCACAGCACCCTAAATCTGAGTCGGAGGGTCCGGGATCCACCCCAGAACCCCAAATTTGGGTCGGGGGGTCCGGGATCCACTCCCAGAACCCCAAATTTGGGTCGGGGGGTCCGGGATTCACCCCCAGAACCCCAAATTTGGGTCAGGGTGTCCGGGATCCCCCAAATTCCACTCAGGGGTCCGAGAACCACCCCAGAACCCCAAATCTGTGCTGGGGGTCTGAATTCACCCCGGCACCCCCAAATCCCACCCAGGGGTCCGGGATTCATCCCCAGCACCCCAAATCTGAGCCGGGGGTCCGGGATTCATCCCCAGCACCCCCAAATCCCACCCAGGGGTCCGGGACCCACCCCAGCACCCCCAAATCCCACCCAGGGGTCCGGGACCCACCCCCAGGACCCCCAAATCCCACCCAGGGGTCCGGATTCATCCCCAGCACCCCAAATCTGAGCCGGGGGTCCGGGATTCATCCCAGCACCCCAAATCCCACCTGGGGTTCGGGACCCACCCCAGCACCCCAAAATCCCACCCAGGGTCCGGGACTCACCCCCAGCACCCCCAAATCCCACCCAGGGTCCTGCCCATGGGGGTCAGCACTTGGGGGTCCCGGTGGGTCCTGGGGGTCCCGTGGGTCCTGCGGGGGTCCCGGTGGGTGTTTGGGGGTTCTGGGGGTCCCAGTGGGTCCCCGGGGGTTCTGGGGGTCCCGGTGGGTGTTTGGGGGTTCTGGGGGTCCCGGTGGGTCCCCGGGGGTGCGGGTGGGAATTGGGCGGTTCTGGGGGTCCCGGTCGGTGCCTGAAGGGTCCCGGGGATCCAGGTGAGTCCCGGTAAGTCCCGGTGGTACCGAAGGCGTCCCGGTGGGTCCCGGCAGTACCTGAGGGGTCCCGGTAGGTCCCGGTGGTACCGAAAGGCTCCCGGTGGTACCCAAAGGGTCCCGGTGGTACCGAAAGGCTCCCGGTGGGTGCGGGTGGGTCCCGGTGGTACCCAAAGGGTCCCGGTGGTACCGAAGGGATCCCGGTGGGTCCAGGTGAGTCCCGGTAAGTCCCGGTGGGTGCCGGCGGTACCCAAAGGTTCCCGGTGGTACCTAAAGGGTCCCGGTGGATCCCGGTGGGTGCCGGTGGTACCGAAAGGTTCCCGGTGGTACCGAAGGGGTCCCGGTGGGTCCAGGTGAGTCCCGGTAAGTCCCGGTGGGTGCCGGTGGTACCCAAAGGTTCCCGGTGGGTCACGGTGGTACCGAAGGGGTCCCGGTGGGTGCCGGTGGGTCCCGGTGGTACCGAAAGGTTCCCCGGTGGTACTAAGGGGTCCCGGTGGGTCCCGGTGGGTCCCGGTGGTACCGAAGGGGTCCCGGTGGGTCCCGGTGGGTGCCGGTGTCGCCGGCGCGTCCCCGCGGCCTCTCCGCCCAATTCCAGAGCGCTGGGTCACGCGGGGGAGGCGCGGGGGGCCGCGACCCTGCGCCCCCGGGGAACCGGGGGTGGGGGCAGAGCCCGAAAACGGGGGCGGGACCCGCGGGGACGGACGGATCCCACGGGAGCGGGTCCCAAAAACCGGGGGGCGGGACCCGCGGGGAACGAACGGATCCCACGGGAGCGGGTCCCAAAAACCGGGGATCCCACGGGGGGTCCCAAAAACCGGGGATCCCACGGGAGCGGGTCCCAAAAACCGCGGGGATCCCACGGGAAAGGGTCCCAAAAACCGGGGATCCCACGGGAGAGGGTCCCAAAAACGGGGGATCCCACGAGAGAGGGTCCCAAAACCGCGGGGATCCCACGGGAGAGGGTCCCAAAAACCGCGGGGATCCCACGGGAGTGGGTCCCAAAAACCGGGGGAGCAGGACCCGCGGGGACGGACGGATCCTACGGGAGCGGGTCCCAAAAACGGGGGATCCCACGGGAGAGGGTCCCAAAACCGCGGGGATCCCACGGGAGAGAGTCCCAAAAACCGCGGGGATCCCACGGGAAAGGGTCCCAAAAACCGGGGGCGGGACTCGCGGGGACGGACGGATCCCACGGGAGCGGGTCCCAAAACCGGGGATCCCACGGGAGCGGGTCCCAAAAACCGCGGGGATCCCACTGGAGCGGGTCCCAAAAACGGGGATCCCACGGGAGAGGGTCCCAAAACCGCGGGGATCCCACGGGAGAGGGTCCCAAAACCGGGAATCCCACGGAGAGGGTCCCAAAAAACCGGGGAGGCGGGACCCGCGGGGACGGACGGATCCCACGGGAGAGAGTCCCAAAACCGGGAATCCCACTGGAGAGGGTCCCAAAAACCGGGGGGGGCGGGACCAGCGGGGAACGAACGGATCCCACGGGAAGGGAATCCTAAAACCGCCGGGATCCCACGGGAGGGAGATCCTAAAAACTGGGGGGGTCCCCCACGGGGGATCCTAAAAACCGGGGAGGGAGATCCTAAAAACCAAGGGGGTCCCACGGGGACGAGATCCTAAAAACGGGGCGTGACCCTCCCACGGAGGGAATCCGAAAAACCGGGGGGGGAATCCCACGGGAGGGATCCCAAAACGAGAGGATCCTGAAAACCGCGGGGGTCCCACGGGAGGGTCCTAAAAACAGCTGGGATCCCACGGGTGGGGGACGGATCCCACGGGAAACCAGTCCCGGGGGGGCGGATCCCACAGGGAACGGATCCCACGGGAAGGGAATCCTAAAAACCGCGGGGATCCCAC
>JAKWBO010000138.1:0-109335 GCA_034336685.1 Luscinia luscinia
TACCTGACCTCACTGACCCCTCCCGCTGTCCCCACTGACCCCTCTGTCCCCACACCTGTCCCCGCTGACCCCTCCCCTCTGACCCCACTGACCCCCGCTCCCCCCAGAGCGCCCAGTTCAGCTGGGACCCCGAGACCGTGGGGATGATCCACGGCTCCTTCTTCTGGGGCTACATCGTCACCCAGATCCCCGGCGGCTTCATCGCCCAGCGCCGCCGCCAACAGGTCCGTGCTGCGGGGGGATGGTGGGCCCGAGGGGATGGTGGCCCTGAGGGGATGGTGGCCCCGAGGGAAATGGTGGCCCTGAGAGATGATGGTGGCCCTGATGGAGAAATGGTTGCCCTGAGAGATGATGGTGGCCCTGAGAGGGAAATGGTGGCCCTGAGGGAGGATGGTGGCCCTGAGGGGAAATGGTGGCCCTGAGGGGGAAATGGTGGCCCTGAGGGAGGATGGTGGCCCTCAGAGGAAAATGGTGGCCCTGAGGAGGGATGGTGGCCCTGAGGGGAAATGGTGGCCCTGAGGGAGAAATGGTGGCCCTCAGAGGGAGGATGGTGGTCCTGAGGGGAAATGGTGGCCCTCAGAGGAAATGGTGGCCTGACGGGGAAATGGTGGCCCCGAGAGGGAAACAGTGGCCCTGAGGAGAAATGGTTGCCCTGAGAGATGATGGTGGCCCTGAGGAGGATGGTGGCCCTGAGGGGAAATGGTGGCCCTGAGGAGGATGGTGGCCCTGAGGGAAATGGTGGCCCTGAGGGGAAATGGTGGCCCTGAGAGATGATGGTGGCCCGAGGAGGGAAATGGTGGCCCTGAGGGGGAAATGGTGGCCCTGAGAGATGATGGTGGCCCTGAGAGGGAAATGGTGGCCCTGAGGGGATGGTGGCCCTGAGGGAAATGGTGGCCCTGAGGGGGCTGGTGGCCCTGAGGGAAACGGTGGCCCTGAGGGAGAAATGGTGGCCCTGAGAGGGGAAATGGTGGCCCTCAGAGGGAAATGGTGGCACTGAGGGGAAATGGTGGCCCTGAGGGGGAAATGGTGGCCCTGAGAGATGATGGTGGCCCTCAGAGGGAAACGGTGGCCCTGAGGAGGATGGTGGCCCTCAGAGGAAATGGTGGCCCTGAGGGGAAATGGTGGCCCTGAGGGAGAAATGGTTGCCCTGAGAGATGATCGTGGCCCTCAGAGGAAATGGTGGCCCTCAGAGGGAAATGGTGGTCCTGAGAGAGATGATGGTGGCCCCGAGGGGAAATGGTGGCCCTGAGGGGAAATGGTGGCCCTCAGAGGGAGGATGGTGGCCCTGAGGAACGGGGCTGGTGGCACCGACAGGGATGGTGACCCTCAGAGGGAAATGGTGGCCCTCAGAGATGGTGGTGGCCCAGAGGGGAAATGGTGGCCCACAGGGGTGTGGTGAGTGGCCCTGAGGGACGGGGCTGGTGGCACCGACAGGGATGGTGGCCCTGAGAGGGAGGATGGTAGCCCTGAGGAGGGGGCTGGTGGCTCTGAGGGAGAAATGGTGGCCCTGAGAGAGATGCTGGCCCCGAGGGTGTGGTGGTGGCCCTGAGGGACGGGGCTGAGTGGCACCGACAGGGATGGTGGCCCTCAGAGGGAAACGGTGGCCCAGGGTGAGGGCTGGCGGCCCTCAGAGATGGTGCTGGCCTGGGGGAAAGGATGGTGGCCCTGAGGGAAACGATGGCCCTGAGAGAGATGACGGTGGCCCTGAGGGGGCTGGCGGCCTCGAGGAGAAATGGTGGTCCTCAGAGGAGGATGGTGGCCCTGAGAGAGATGCTGGCCCCGAGGGTGTGGTGGTGGCCCTGAGGGACGGGGCTGAGTGGCACCGACAGGATGGTGGCCCTGAGAGGAGGATGGTAGCCCTGAGGGGAATGGTGGCCCTGAGAGGGAAATGGTGGCCCTGAGAGGAAATGGCGGCCCTGAGGGGAAATGGTGGCACCGACAGGGAATGGTGGCCCTGAGAGATGATGGTGGCCCGAGAGGGAAACAGTGGCCCTGACGGAGAAATGGTTGCCCTGAGAGATGATGGTGGCCCTGAGAGAGATGATGGTGGCCCTGAGAGGGAAATGGTGGCCCTGAGAGAGATGATGGCTGCCCCGAGGGGGAAATGGTGGCCCTGAGGGAGAAGTGGTGGCCCTGAGAGGGAAATGGTGGCCCTCAGAGGGAGGATGGTGGCCCTGAGAGACGGGGCTGGTGGCACCGACGTAGATGGTGGCCCTGAGGGGGTGATGGTGCCCCCCCGGGTGTCTCTGGTGCCCCCAGGGTGTGTGTGGTGCCCCCAGGGGTCTCTAGGGGGTCTGTGGTGCCCCGGGGGTCTCTGGTTGCCCCAGGGTGTGTGTGGTGCCCCCGGGGGTCTCTGGTGCCCCAGGGGACCTGTGCCCCCCGGGGGTCTCTCGGGGTCTCTGGTGCCCCCAGGGGTCTGTGCCCCCCGGGGGTCTCTAGGGGTCTGTGCTGCCCCCAGGGGTCTCTGTGCCCCCGGGGTCTCTGTGCCCCCGGGGGTCTGTGTGCCCCTCTGGCGCTGAGGCCCCGCAGGGCGTGTGTGTGGTACTTCGGGGGGTCTCTAGAGGGTCTCTGGTGCCCCCAGAGGGCCTCGTGGCCCCCGGGGGTCTCTGGTGCCCCCAGGGTGTGTGTGTCGTGCTCCCAGGGGTCTCTAGGGGTCTCTGGTGCCCCCAGGGGTCTCTGGCTGCCCCAGGGTGTGTGTGGTACCCCCGGGGGTCTCTAGGGGTCTCTGTGCCCCCCAGGGGTCTCTAGGGGTCTGTGCTGCCCCCCCGGGGGTCTCTGTGCCTCCCGGGGGTCTCTGTGCCCCAGAGGGTCTCTAGGGGGTCTCTGGTGCCCCCAGGGTGTGTGTGGTGCCCCGAGGGGTCCCTCGGGGTCTCTGCGCCCCCGGGGTCCCTGTGCCCCTGGCGCTGAGGCCCCCGCAGGGTGTTCGGCCTGGCCATCGTGGCCACCTCGGTGCTCAACATGCTGATCCCCTCGGCCGCGCGCCCCACGTCGGCTGCGTGATCGCCGTGCCGTCCTGCAGGGGCTGGTGGAGGTGAGCGGGGTCTGGGGGATTTGGGGGTTTGGGGGATTTGGGGAGATTTAGGGGAGATTCGAGGGGTTTAGGGGAGACTCGAGGGGTTTAGGGGAGGTCTGGGGGTGTTTGGGAGGAGGTTTGGGGGGCTTGGGGGAGATCCGAGGGGTCTAGGGGAGGCCTTGGGGGGCTGGGGAGATTCGAGGGTTTGGGGGAGATTCGAGGGGTTTAGGGGGAGGTTTGGGGGGTTGGGGGAGATCCGAGGGGTTTGGGGGAGATTCGGAGGGGTTTAGGGGGTCTGGGGGGCTTGAAGGGGAGATTCGAGGGGTTTAGGGGAGGTTTGGGGGCCTGGGGGATTTGGGGGATTTGGGGAAGGTTTAGGGGAGATTTGAGGGTTTAGGGGAGGTTTGGGGAATTTGGGGGATTTGGGAGGGGTTTGGGGGAGATTCGAGGGGTTTAGGGGGAGGTTTGGGGAGATTTGGGGGGATTTGGGAGGGGTTTGGGGGAGATTTGGGGATTTGGGGGAGATTTGAGGGTTTAGGGGGAGGTTTGGGGGGAGATTCTGAGGTTTGGGGGAGATCCGAGGGGCTTAGGGGAGATCTGAGGGTTTAGGGGAGAGATTTGGGGGGGGCTTGGGGAGACTCGAGGGGTTTAGGGAGGTTTTAGGGGATTGGGGAGACTTTAGGGGCTTAGGGGAGACTTGGGGGTTTAGGGGAGTGATTTAGGAGATTTGGGGAGTTTGGGGGGGCTGGGGGGGATTTGGGGGAGACTTGGGGGATTTGGGGGCCTTGGGGAGATTTGGGGGGTTTGGGGGACTTAGGGGATTTGGGGGGATTGGGGGGATTTGGGGAGATTTGTGGAGTGTGGGGGGGGTTTGGGGGAAGATTTGGGGGTGCTTGGGGAGATCTCGAGGGTTTAGGGAGGTTTGGGGGTTTGGGGAAGGCCTGGGAGATTTGGGGGTTTGGGGAGATTCGAGGGGTTTAGGGGAGGTTTGGGGGGGTTTGGGGGAGTCTGGGGGGATTGGGGGGATTTAGGGGAGATTTGGGGGAGATTTGGGGGATTTGGGGGATTTGGGGAGACTGGAGGGGTTCTGGGGGATTGGAGGATTTGGGGGTTTTGGGGAGATTTGGGGAGGTTTGAGGGGTTTTGGGGGTTTGGGGGAGATTTGGGGGACTTGGGGAGATTTGGGGGCTTGGGGGGTTTGGGGGGGTTTGGGAGGCGTTTGGGGAGATTCGAGGGGTTTAGGGGGGGTTTGGGGAGATTGGGGGAGATTTGGGAGGGTTTAGGGGAGATTTAGGGGTTTAGGGAGGTTTGGGGGAGATTCGAGGGGTTTGGGGGAGAATTCGAGGGGTTTAGGGGGGAGATTTGGGGGATTTGGGGAGGTTTGGGGGTTTGGGGGAGATTTGGGAAGGTTTGGGGGTTTGGGGGTTTAGGGGAGGTTTGGGGAGATTCGAGGGGTTTGGGGAGATTCAGGGGGTTTAGGGGAGATTCGAGGGTTTAGGGGGGAGATTTGGGGGATTTAGGGGGTTTGGGGTTTAGGGGGAGATTTGGGGGATTTGGGGGAAATTTGGGGTTGGGGGAGATTTGGGGGAATTTAGGGGAAGATTTGGGGATTTGGGAATTTGAGGGTTTAGGGAGGTTTGGGGTTTGGGGGAGATTTGAGGGTTTAGGGGGATTTGGGGGGAAGATTTGGGGGTTTGGGGAGATTCAGGGGATTTTAGGGGAGGTTTTGGGGGTTTAGGGAGATCTGGGAGATTTGGGCTGAGTTAGGAGATTTGGGGTTTTAGGGACTGTGGGGAGTTTGGGGAGATTCGAGGGTTTTGGGGAGTTTAGAGTTTGGGGGTTTGGGGGAGATTTGGGGGATTTGGGGAAGATTTGGGGGATGTGGGAAAGGTTTGGGGGTTTGGGGGAGATTCAGAGGGGTTTAGGGGAGGTTTGGGGAGTTTAGGGGTTTGGGGAGATTTAGGAGAAGGTTTGGGGGTTTGGGGGATTGGGGGGATTTGGGGAGATTTGGGGATTTAGGGGAAGGATTTAGGGGTTTGGGGAAGATTCAGAGGGTTTAGGGGAGGTTTGGGGGTTTGGGGAGACTGGGGGTTTTGGGAAGGTTTGAGGGGGGTCTGGGGAGATTCAGAGGTTGGTTTGAGGGGATTTTGGGGAGATCTGGGAGAAATTTGGGGGGTTTAGGGGAGGTTTGGGGAGATTTGGGGAGATTTGGGGATTTAGGGGGAGTTTGGGGGATTTGGGGAGATTTCTGGGGTGTTTGGGGGAAATTTGGGGGGGTTTGAGGAGGCTGGGGGAGATTTAGGGGGATTTAGAGGTAGTTTGGGGAGAGTTTGGGGAGAATTCTGAGGGGGTTTAGGGGAGGTTTGAGGGGTTTGGGGAGATTTGGGGAGTTTAGGGGAGAGTTTGGGGAGTTTAGGGGAGATTGGGGGAGATTTTGGGGGAGGTTTAGGCGGGGTTCTGGGGAGATTCGGAGGTTGGTTTGGGGAAGATTTGGGGGATTTGGGGGAGATTTGGGAGATTTGGGGGATTTGGGAGATTTTAGGGGGATTTGGGGAAGGTTTTAGGGATGTTGGGGAGATTTAGGGGTTTTGGGGAGATTTGGGGAGGTTTGAGGGGTTTGGGGGTTTAGGGGTTTGGGGAGGGGTTTGGGGGAGGTTTGGGGGAGGTTTGAGGATTTGGGGAGGTTTGGTGGGTTTTGGGGAGATTTCTGGGGTGTTTGGGGGTTTTGCGGGAGATTGAGGGGTTTAGGGGAGGGTTGGGGATTTTGGGGAGGTTGGGGGAGATTTGGGGGATTTGGGGGAGATTTAGGAGGGATTTGGGGAAGATTTGGGCAGAGTTAGGGAGATTTAGGGGTGTTTGGGAGGATTTGGGGGATTTGGGGAGGTTTGGGAGGCGTTTGGGGGAGATTTGAGGGGTTTTAGGGGAGGTTTTGGGGAGATTTGGGGAGATTTGGGAGAGGTTTGGGGAGATTTGGGGGATTTGGGGAGGTTTGGGGAGTTTGGGGGAGATCTGGGGTTTAGGAGGGGAGGTTTAGGGGGATTTGGGGGATTTGGGGAGATTTGGGAGCGGTTTGGGGGATTTGGGGGTTTTGGGGAGGTTTGGGGAGGTTTGAGGGAGTTTTGGGGGGTTTGGGGAGATTTAGGGGAGGTTTGGGGGAGATTTGGGGGTTTGGGGATTTGGGGGTTTGGGGGAGGTTTGGGGAGTTTGGGGGTTTCGGGGGAGATTTGGGGAATTTGGGGAAGATTTGGGGGTTTGGGGAGGTTTGGGGTTTTGAGGGGAGATTTGGGGGATTCGAGGAGATTTGGGGGTCTGGAAGAGATTTTTGGGGTGTTTGGGGAAATTTTGGGGGTTGGGGGAGATTTGGGGGAGACTTGGGGAAGATTTGGGGGTTTTAGGGAGATTTGGGGAGGTTTGGGGTGTTTTGGGATTGTTTTTGGGGTGTTTTGGAGCGGTTTTGGAGCCGTTTTGGGGTGTTGTGTTTTTGGAGGGGGTTTGGGGTGTTTCCCTGTGGCTTTGGGCTGGTTTTGAGGAGGTTTTGGGAAGTTTTGGGTTGGATTTGGGAAGTTTTGGGTTGGTTTGGGGGTGGTTTTGGTTCGTTTTGGGGTGTTTTGGGGTGGATTTGGGAAGTTTTAGGGCAGTTTTGTATTGGTTTTGGGAAGTTTAGGGTTGGTTTAGGGTTGGTTTTGGGCAGTTTTGGGAAGTTTTGGAAAGGTTTGGGCAGTTTTGAGGTGTCTTGGGTTGGTTTTGGGGTGTTTTTGGGCAGTTTTGGGATGGTTTGGGTTTGTTTAGGGGCTGGTTTTAGACAGTTTTAGGGTTGGTTTTGGGACGGTTTGGGCAGTTTTGGGTTTGTTTAGGGTTGGTTTTGAGGCAGTTTTGGGTTGGTTTGGGGAAGTTTTGGGTTGGTTTGGGGAAGTTTTGGGCTGGTTTTGAGGTGTCTTGGGTTGGTTTTGGGCAGTTCTGTGGTGGTTTTAGGATGGTTTGGGACGGTTTGGGATGGTTTTGAGCAGTTTTGGGGTTGGTTTTGGGAAGTTTTGGGAAGTTTTGGGATGGACTTGGGCATTTTTGGGTTGGTTTTGGGCAGTTTTGGGCAGATTAGGGTTGGTCTTGGTCATTTTGGGTTGTTTTTGAGGTGTCTTGGGTTGGTTTTAGAAAGTTTTGGGCAGTTTTGGGATGGTTTTGGGACGGTTTTGGACAGTTTTGGGTTGGTTTGGGTTGGTTTTGGGCAGTTTTGGGTTGATTTTGGGAAGCTTTGGGATGGTTTTGGGTTGGTTTTGGGCATTTTTGGGTGTTTCGGGCTGGTTTGGGTCGGTTTTGGGTCGGGTTTTGGGTCGGTTTTTGGGTGCCGTTTGCTGTTTTCGGGTGGTTTTTGGCGTTTCGGGGGCTCGGGGGCGTGGCCGGTGGGCGTGTCCCGGGTGGGTGGGCGTGTTCGGGTGGGCGTGTCCCGGAAAATGGGCGTGTCCCGGAAAATGGGCGTGTCACTGTGTGGGCGTATCATGGGGATGGGCGTGTCCCGGATGGGCGTGTCCCGGATGGGCGGGTCCGGGGGCGCGTGTCCTGGGATGGGCGTGTCCCGGGTGAGCGGGCGTGTCCCGGGGTGTGGGCGTGTCCCAGGTGGGTGTGGTCGGGCGGGCGTGTCCCGGGATGGGCGTGTCCCATGAGTGGGCGTGTCTCGGGGGTGGGGGTGGGCGTGACCCGGGGTGGGCGTGTCCGGGAATGGGCGTGTCCCCGATGGGCGTGTCCGGGAATGGGCGTGTCCCCGATGGGCGTGTCCCGAGTGGGCATGTCCCTGTGTGGGCGTGTCCTGGGAATGGGCGTGTCCCGGTGTGGGCGTGTCCACGGGCGTGGGTGTGTCTATGTGTGGGCGTGTCCCGGTGTGGGCGTGTCCCGGGGTGTGGGTGTGTCCATGTGTGGGCGTGTCCCTGTGTGGGCGTGTATCTGTATGGGCGTGTCCCGGGTGTGGGCGTGTCCCGGGTGTGGGTGTGTCCATGTGTGGGCGTGTCCCTGTGTGGGCGTGTATCTGTATGGGCGTGTCCCGGGTGTGGGCGTGTCCCGGGGTGTGGGTGTGTCCATGTGTGGGCGTGTCCCGGGGTGGGCGTGTCTCTGGGTGGGCGTGCCCCCGGTGATGGGCGTGTCCCTGTATGGGCGTGTCCCGCGCTGACCCCGCCCCTCCCGCAGGGCGTGACGTACCCGCGTGTCACGGCATCTGGAGCAAGTGGGCGCCGCCGCTGGAGCTTGAGCCGCCTGGCGACCACCGCCTTCTGCGGTACGGGGGCTGGGGGCGACCACCGGGGCTGGGGGGCTACCGGGGGGCTGGGGGCGACCACCGGGGCTGGGGCGACCACCGCCTTCTGCGGTACGGGGGGCTGGGGCGACCACCGGGGGGCTGGGGCGACCACCGCCTTCTGCGGTACGGGGGGCTACCGGGGGTCTGGGGGGCTGGGGGCGACCACCAGGGGCTGGGGGCTACCGGGGTCTGGGGTGACCAGGGTCTGGGGCTGCCGCGTGTGCCGGGTGTCCCGGAGTGTCACCGCTGTCCCCAAGTGTCCCCTGGTGTCTCAGGGGTGTCCCTGGGCTGTCCCCAGTGTCACTCTGTCCCGGGAGTGTCACCCTGTCCCCAGTGTCCCCAGTGTTCCCAGTGTCACCCTGTCCCCAGTGTCACCCCTGTCCCCAGTGTCCCCAGTGTCCCCAGTGTCCCCAGTGTCCCCAGTGTCACCCTGTCCCCAGTGTCCCCAGTGTCCCCAGTGTCCCCAGTGTCCCCAGTGTCCCCAGTGTCACCCTGTCCCCAGTGTCACAGTGTCCCCAGTGTCACCCTGTCCCCAGTGTCCCCAGTGTCCCCAGTGTCCCTGGGCTGTCCCCTGGTGTCCCCGTGTGTCCTTGTGGTGTCCCTGGCTGTCCCCAGTGTCCCTGTCCCCCAGGTTCCTATGCCGGAGCAGTGGTGCCCATGCCGTTGTCCCCAGTGTCCCCAGTGTCTCCAGTGTCCCCAGTGTCCCCAGTGTCACTCTGTCCCCCAGGTTCCCACGTCGGGCGCCGGTGGTGGCCATGCCGCTGTTCCCAGTGTCCCCAGTGTCCCCAGTGTCCCTGGGCTGTCCCCTGGTGTCCCCGTGTGTC
This sequence comes from Luscinia luscinia, assembly GCA_034336685.1. Lineage (NCBI taxonomy): Eukaryota > Metazoa > Chordata > Aves > Passeriformes > Muscicapidae > Luscinia > Luscinia luscinia. Next base: position 9,122 of record JAKWBO010000138.1, read on the forward strand.
CTTGCGGTGTCCCCAGTGTCACAGTGTCCCCAGTGTCCCCAGTGTCACTCTGTCCCCCAGGCTCGTACGCGAGCGGTGGTGGCCATGCCGCTGTTCCCAGTGTCCCCAGTGTCCCCAGTGTCATTCTGTCCCAGTGTCCCCAGTGTCCCCAGTGTCATTCTGTCACTCTGTCCCTGTCCCCAGTGTCACTCTGTCCGTGTCCCCCAGGTTCCTATGCCGGGCGGTGGTGGCTATGCCGCTGTCCCCAGTGTCCCCAGTGTCATTCTGTCCCCAGTGTTCCCAGTGTCCCCAGTGTCACAGTGTCAGTGTCCCCAGTGTCCCCAGTGTCCCCAGTGTCACTCTGTCCCTGTCCCTGTCCCCAGGCTCAGACGCTGGGCGCGGTGGTGGCCATGCCGCTGTCCCAGTGTCCCCAGTGTCCCCAGTGTCACTGTCCCTGTCCCTGTCCCCAGGTTCCTATGCCGGAGCAGTGGTGGCCATGCCGCTGTCCCAGTGTCCCCAGTGTCACTCTGTCACTCTGTGCCTCTGTCCCTGTCCCCAGGTTCCTATGCCGGGGCGGTGGTGGCCATGCCGCTGTCCCCAGTGTACCCAGTGTCCCCAGTGTCACAGTGTCCCTCTGTCCCCAGGTTCCTATGCCGGAGCAGTGGTGGCCATGCCGCTGTCCCCAGTGTCCCCAGTGTCATTCTGTCCCCAGTGTTCCCAGTGTCCCCAGTGTCACAGTGTCAGTGTCCCCAGTGTCCCCAGTGTCCCAGTGTCCCCAGTGTCCCCGGTGTCAGTCCCCAGTGTCCCCAGTGTCCCCAGTGTCCCCAGTGTCACTCTGTCCCTCTGTCCCCAGGTTCCTATGCCGGTGCGGTGGTGGCCATGCCGCTGTCCCCAGTGTCCCCAGTGTCATTCTGTCCCTGTCCCCAGGTTCCTATGCCGGGTGGTGGTGGCCGTGCCGCTGTCCCCAGTGTCCCCAGTGTCCCCAGTGTCACTGTCCCTGTCCCTGTCCCCAGGTTCCTATGCCGGAGCAGTGGTGGCCACGCCGCTGTCCCCAGTGTACCCAGTGTCACTGTCCCTGTACCCAGTGTCACTGTCCCTGTCCCTGTCCCCAGGTTCCTATGCCGGCGCGGTGGTGGCCATGCCGCTGGCCCCAGTGTACCCAGTGTCACTGTCCCTGTACCCAGTGTCACTGTCCCTGTCCCTGTCCCCAGGTTCCTATGCCGGAGCAGTGGTGGCCATGCCGCTGGCCGGGTGCTGGTGCAGTACTCGGGCTGGAGCTCCGTGTTCTACGCCTACGGTGAGACCCTCGCGACCCCCGGGACCCCTGACCCCATCCCCGGACCCCCAGACCCCATCCCCGGGACCCCCGGGACCCCCAGACCCCATCCCCGGGACCCCCCGGGACCCCCAGACCCCATCCCCGGGACCCCCGGGACCCCCCCAGACCCCAGACCCCATCCCCGGGACCCCCGGGACCCCCGGGACCCCAGACCCCATCCCCGGGACCCCCAGGACCCCCAGGACCCCCCAGACCCCACCCCCGGGAACCCCAGACCGCACCCCCGGGACCCCTGGACCCCCCAGACCCCCTGGGACCCCCGGGACCCCAGACCCCACCCCTGGGACCCCAGACACCACCCCTGGGACCCCAGACTCCCACCCCTGGGACCCCCCCGGACCCCAGACCCCACCCCGGGACCCCCCAGACCCCAGACCCCATCCCCGGGATCCCCGGACACCCCCAGACCCCACCCCCGGGACCCTCGGGACCCCCAGGACCCCCCCAGACCCCCCCGGGACCCCAGACCCCACCCCCGGGACCCCAGACCCCACCCCCGGGACCCCCGGGACCCCTCAGACCCCCCGGGACCCCAGACCCCACCCCTAGGACCCCCGGGACCCCAGACCCCGGACCCCACCCCAGTGACCCCCCACACCCCACCCCCGGGACCCCCGGGACTCCCAGACTCCACCCCCAGTGACCCCCAGTTCCCCCACTGACCCCTCCCAGTGCTCCCAGTGCTCCCAGTGACCCCTCCCAGTTCCCCAGTTCCCCAGTGCCCTCACTGACCTCCCCCCAGTGCCCCCAGTGTCCCCAGTGACCCCGTTCCCAGGCAGTTTTGGGTGCTGTGGGTGCCCCCAGTGCCCCCAGTTCCGTCCCAGTGCCCCCAGTCCCCCAGTGACCCCCGTTCCCCAGGCAGTTTCGGGGTGCTGTGGGTGCCCCCAGTTCCCCCAGTTCCCCCCAGTTCCCCAGTTCCCCAGTGCCCCCAGTGACCCCATTCCCGCAGGCAGTTTCGGGGTGCTGTGGCAGTCCCCCAGTTCCCCAGTGACCCTCCCAGTTCCCCCAGTCCCCCAGTCCCCCAGTGACCCCCGTTCCCCGCAGGCAGTTTCGGGGTGCTGTGGCAGTTCCCCCAGTCCCCCAGTTCCCCCAGTTCCCCAGTGACCCCAGTCCCCGCAGGCAGTTTCGGGGTGCTGTGGCAGTTCCCCCAGTTCCCCGAGTTCCCCAGTTCCCCCAGTCCCCCAGTTCCCCACTGACCCCCGTTCCACGCAGGCAGTTTCGGGGTGCTGTGGCAGTTCCCCAGTTCCCCCAGTTCCCCAGTTCCCCACTGACCCCCATTCCCGTAGGCAGTTTTCGGGGTGCTGTGGGTGCCCCCACTGACCCCTCCCAGTTTCCCCAGTCCCCCAGTCCCCCAGTCCCCCCAGTTCCCCAGTTCCCCAGTGCCCCGAGTGACCCCGTTCCCCGCAGGCAGTTTCGGGGTGCTGTGGCAGTTCCCCCAGTCCCCCCAGTTCCCCCAGTTCCCCACTGACCCCCGTTCCCTGCAGGCAGTTTCGGGGTGCTGTGGGTGCCCCATCTGACCCCTCCCAGTGCCCCTAGTGCCCCCAGTTCCCCCAGTTCCCCCAGTGACCCCGTTCCCAGGCAGTTTCGGGTGCTGTGGGTGTCCCCAGTTCCCCAGTGCTCCCAGTTCCCCCAGTTCCCCACTGACCCCCGTTCCCCGCAGGCAGTTTCGGGGTGCTGTAGCAGTTCCCCCAGTTCCCCCAGTTCCCCAGTTCCCCCAGTTCCCCAGTCCCCCAGTGACCCCAATCCCCCCGCAGGCAGTTTCGGGGTGCTGTGGGCGCTCCCAGTTCCCCCAGTTCCCCAGTTCCCCAGTGCTCCCAGTCCCCCAGTGACCCCATTCCCCGCAGGCAGTTTCGGGGTGCTGTGGCAGTTCCCCAGTGCTCCCAGTTCCCCAGTTCCCCCAGTTCCCCACTGACCCCCCGTTCCCGCAGAGCAGTTTCGGGGTGCTGTGGGTGCCCCCACCGACCCCTCCCAGTTCCCCAGTGCCCCAGTGCCCTAGTCCCCGCAGAGGCAGTTTCGGGGTGCTGTGGCAGTTCCCCCAGTTCCCCCAGTTCCCCAGTGACCCCAGTTCCCCAGTTCCCCAGTTCCCCCAGTCCCCCAGTGACCCCGTTCCCCGCAGGCACTTTCAGGGGGTGCTGTGGGTGTCCCCAGTTCCCCAGTTCCCCCAGTTCCCCACTGACCCCCGTTCCCCGCAGGCAGTTTCGAGGTGCTGTGGGTGCCCCACTGACCCTTCCCAGTTCCCCAGTGCTCCCAGTGCCCCGAGTGACCCCGTTCCCCGCAGGCAGTTTCGGGGTGCTGTGGCAGTTCCCCAGTGCTCCCAGTTCCCCAGTTCCCCAGTTCCCCACTGACCCCCGTTCCCTGCAGGCAGTTTCGGGGTGCTGTGGGTGCCCCTGACCCCTCCCAGTTCCCCAGTGCCCCCAGTGCCCCCAGTCCCCGCGAGGCAGTTTCGGGGTGCTGTGGCAGTTCCCCCAGTTCCCCCAGTTCCCCAGTGACCCCAGTTCCCCCAGTTCCCCCAGTTCCCCCAGTCCCCCCAGTGACCCCCGTTCCCCGCAGGCACTTTCAGGGGGTGCTGTGGGTGTCCCCAATTCCCCAGTTCCCCAGTTCCCCACTGACCCCCGTTCCCCGCAGGCAGTTTCGGGGTGCTGTGGGTGCCCACTGACCCTTCCCAGTTCCCCAGTGCTCCCAGTGCCCCGAGTGACCCCGTTCCCGCAGGCAGTTTCGGGGTGCTGTGGCAGTTCCCCAGTCCCCCAGTTCCCCCAGTTCCCCACTGACCCCAGTCCCGCAGGCAGTTTGGGGTGCTGTGGGTGCCCCATCTGACCCTCCCAGTGCCCCTAGTGCCCCCAGTTCCCCAGTTCCCCAGTGACCCCGTTCCCAGGCAGTTTCGGGGTGCTGTGGGTGTCCCTAGTTCCCCAGTGCTCCCAGTTCCCCAGTTCCCACTGACCCCCATTCCCCGCAGGCAGTTTCGGGTGCTGTGGGTGCCCCATCTGACCCCTCCCAGTTCCCCAGTCCCCCAGTGCCCCCAGTGACCCCAGTCCCCCGCAGGCAGTTTTGGGGTGCTGTGGCAGTTCCCCAGTTCCCCAGTTGCCCCAGTAGTTGCCCCAGTCCCCCAGTGACCCCGTTCCCGCAGGCAGTTTCGGGGTGCTGTGGCAGTTTCCCCAGTCCCCCAGTTCCCCAGTCCCCCAGTGACCCCAGTCCCCGCAGGCAGTTTCGGGGTGCTGTGGGTGCCTTCAATCCCCCAGTTCCCCAGTTCCCCAGTCCCCCAGTGACCCCAGTCCCGCGCAGGCAGTTTCGGGGTGCTGTGGCAGTTCCCCAGTGACCCCCCAGTTCCCCAGTTCCCCCAGTTCCCCAGTTCCGCAGTGACCCCGTTCCCCAGGCAGTTTCGGGGTGCTGTGGGTGCCCCACTGACCCTTCCCAGTTCCCCAGTGCTCCCAGTTCCCCAGTGACCCCAGTTCCCGTAGGCGGTTTCGGGTGCTGTGGCAGTCCCCCAGTTCCCCCAGTCCCCCAGTTCCCCCAGTTCCCCAGTTCCCCACTGACCCCCAGTTCCCGCAGGCAGTTTCGGGGTGCTGTGGTACCTGTTCTGGGTGCTGGTGTCGTCACGAGAGCCCGCGCAGCACCCCACGATCAGCGCCGAGGAGAGCAAGTACATCGAGGGAGAGCATCGGGGAGAGCGCGGGCAGCAACCCGCTGCTGGTCAGACTGGGAGCACTGGGCAAACTGGGAGAGCTGGGAATGGGCAATGGGAGCATCGGGGAGAGCGCGGGCAGCAACCGCTGCTGGTCAGACTGGGAACACTGGGAGCACTGGGAATGGGCAATGGGAGCATCGGGAGAAGCGCGGGCAGCAACCCGCTGCTGGTCAGACTGGGCAAACTGGGAGCACTGGGAGAGCTGGGAGAGCTGGGAATGGGGATGGGAATGGGGAACAGGGGCAGCAACTTGCTGCTGGTCAGACTGGGCAAACTGGGAGCACTGGGAGCACTGGGAGCGCTGGGAATGGGGGATGGGGATGGGAGCATCGGGAGAGCACGGGCAGCAACCCGCTGCTGGTCAGACTGGGGAGCACTGGGAGCACTGGGAGCGCTGGGAATGGGGATGGGCAATGGGAATGGGGAACGGGGGCAGCAACCCGCTGCTGGTCAGACTGGGCAAACTGGGAGCACTGGGAGCACTGGGAGAGCTGGGAATGGGCAATGGGAATGGGGGCATCGGGGAGAGCGCGGGCAGCAACCCGCTGCTGGTCAGACTGGGCAAACTGGGAGCGCTGGGAATGGGGGATGGGGATGGGGATGGAGCATCGGGAGAGCGCGGGCAGCAACCCGCTGCTGGTCAGACTGGGCAAACTGGGAGCACTGGGAGCGCTGGGAATGGGGGATGGGGATGGGAGCATCGGGAGAGCGGGCAGCAACCCGCTGCTGGTCAGACTGGGCAAACTGGGAGCACTGGGAATGGGGGATGGGAGCATTGGGGAGAGCGCTGGCAGCAACCCGCTGCTGGTCAGACTGGGCAAACTGGGAGCACTGGGAATGGGGGATGGGAGCATCGGGGAGAGCGCGGGCAGCAACCCGCTGCTGGTCAGACTGGGCAAACTGGGAGCACTGGGAGCGCTGGGAATGGGCAATGGGAATGGGGAACGGGGCAGCAACCCGCTGCTGGTCAGACTGGGCAAACTGGGAGCGCTGGGAATGGGGGATGGGGATGGGAGCATCGGGGAGAGCGCGGGCAGCAACCCGCTGCTGGTCAGACTGGGCAAACTGGGAACACTGGGAGCGCTGGGAATGGGCAATGGGAATGGGGAATGGGCAGCAACCCGCTGCTGGTCAGACTGGGCAAACTGGGAGCACTGGGAATGGGGGATGGGGATGGGAGCATCGGGAGAGCGCGGGCAGCAACCCGCTGCTGGTCAGACTGGGAGCACTGGGATGGGCACTGGGATGGGCACTGGGGTCAGTGGGGTGGCCTGGATGGTCAGTCCCGCTGGCCTGGGCTCAGTGGTCACTCAGGGTCACTCAGGGGTCACTCAGCGGTCACTGGGTGGTCACTCACTGGTCACTCACTGGTCACTCAGGGTCACTCGGGTCACTGAGGGTTACTGAGGGTCACTCAGCTCTCAGTGGTGACTCAGGGTCACTCAGTGGTCACTCAGGGTCACTCAGTGGTCACTCAGGGTCACTCAGTGGTCACTCAGGGTAACTCAGGGTCACTCGGGTCACTCGGGTCACTCAGGGGTCACTCAGGGTCACTCACTGGTCACTCAGGGGTCACTCAGGGTCACTCGGGTCACTCAGGGTCACTCAGGGGTCACTCAGGGTCACTCAGTGGTCACTCAGGGGTCACTCAGGGTCACTCGGGGGTCACTCTGGTCACACAGGGTCACTCAGTGGTCACTCGGGTCACTCGGGGTCACTCGGGGTCACTCAGTGTCACTCAGGGGTCACTCAGGGGTCACTCAGGGTCACTCAGGGTCACTCAGGGTCACTCAGTGGTCACTCAGGGTCACTCAGGGTCACTCACTGGTCACTCAGGGTCACTCAGGATCACTCAGTGTCACTCAGGTCACTCAGTGGTCACTCAGTGGTCAGTGGGTGGTCATTGGGCGGTCACTCAGTGGTCAGTGGGCAGTCACTCAGTGGTCACTGGGTGGTCACTCAGTGGTCACTCAGTGGTCACTCAGGGTCACTCACTGGTCACTCAGGGTCACTCAGTGGTCACTCAGGGTCACTCAGGGTCACTCACTGGTCACTCAGGGTCAGTCAGCTCTCACTCACTGGTCACTCACTGGTCACTCACTGGTCACTCAGTGGTCAGTGGGTGGTCACTCAGTGGTCACTCAGGGTCACTCAGGCTCACTCAGGTCACTCGGGGTCACTCATTGGTCACTCAGGGTCACTCAGTGGTCACTCAGGGTCACTGGGGTCACCCTCCCGCAGCTGGCCACGCCCTGGCGCCAGTTCCTCACCTCCATGCCGGTGTACGCCATCATCGTGGCCAACTTCTGCCGCAGCTGGACCTTCTACCTGCTGCTCATCAGCCAGCCCGCCTACTTCGAGGAGGTCTTCGGCTTCGAGATCAGCAAGGTGCGGCCTGGACACGCCCCAAAACTGCCCGAAAAAACACAAAAAACGGCACTGAAATAGCCAAAAAAAACTGCCCGAAAAAACACAAAAATCTGCCCAAAAAACACAAAAACGGCACTGAAATAGCGCAAAAACTGCCCGAAAAACACTAAAAACGGCACTGAAATAGCTGAAAAACTGCCCAAAAAACACAAAAACGGCACTGAAATAGCCAAAAAACCTGCCCAAAACACGGCCCGAAAACTGCCCAAAAAACCACAAAAAACGGCCCTGAAATAGGCGCAAAAACGGCCCAAAAAACACTAAAACGGCCCTGAAATAGCTGAAAAAACTGCCCAAAAAACGCCCCAAAACTGCCCAAAAAGCACAAAAACGGCCCTGAAATAGCTGAAAAAAGCTGCCCGAAAACACAAAAACGGCCCTGAAATAGCCCAAAAACGGCCCAAAAACCACTAAAAACTGCCCAAAACACGGCCCAAAAACTGCCAAAAAACCACAAAAAACGGCCCTGAAATAGCTGAAAAAACTGCCAAAGAAACGGCCCGAAAACTGCCCAAAAACCACAAAAACGGCCCTGAAATAGCTGAAAAAACGGCCAAAAAACCACAAAAACTGCCCGAAACACGGCCCAAAACTGCCCAAAAAAACACTAAAAAAAACGGCCCTGAAATAGCCCAAAAACTGCCCAAAAGACACTAAAACGGCCCTAAAATAGCCCAAAAAAACCTGCCCAAAAAACCACAAAAAACTGCCCTGAAATAGCTGGAAAAAACGGCCCGAAAAACCACTAAAAACTGCCCAAAACAGCCCAAAAACTGCCCGAAAACACAAAAACGGCCCTGAAATAGCCCAAAAACTGCCCAAAAGACACTAAAACGGCCCTAAAATAGCCCAAAAAACATGCCCAAAAACCACAAAAACTGCCCTGAAATAGCTGAAAAAAACGGCCCGAAAACGGCCCAAAAACTGCCCCGAAAAACACAAAAACGGCCCTGAAATAGCCCAAAAACTGCCCAAAAACCACAAAAACCTGCCCTGAAATAGCTGAAAAAACTGCCCGAAAAACACAAAAAAAGGTCACTGAAATAGCGCAAAAAAACTGCCCAAAAAACGGCCCAAAAACTGCCTGAAAAACACAAAAACCGGCCCTGAAATAGCGCAAAAACGGCCCAAAAAAACACTAAAACGGCCCTGAAATAGCTGAAAAAAACTGCCCAAAAAACGCCCCAAAACTGCCCAAAAAAGCACAAAAAACGGCCCTGAAATAGCGCAAAAAACTGCCCGAAAACCACAAAAAACCGGTCCTGAAATAGCGGAAAAAAACTGCCCGAAAAACACAAAAACGGCCCTGAAAGAGCTGAAAAAACGGCCCGAAAAACGGCCCCCAAAACTGCCCGAAAAACACAAAAACGGCCCTGAAATAGCTGAAAAAACTGCCCAAAAAACGCCCCAAAACTGCCCAAAAAAGCACAAAAAACGGCCCTGAAATAGCGCAAAAACTGCCCCGAAAAAAACACAAAAAAACGGCACTGAAATAGCGCAAAAAAACTGCCCGAAAAAACACAAAAAACGGCACTGAAATAGCGCAAAAAACTGCCCAAAAAACACAAAAACGGCACTGAAATAGCGCAAAAAACTGCCCAAAAACGGCCCAAAACTGCCCGAAAAAACACAAAAACGGCCCTGAAATAGCCCAAAAAACGGCCCGAAAAACACAAAAACGGCACTGAAATAGCCCAAAAACGGCCCAAAAAACCACAAAAACGGCCCTGAAAGAGTTGAAAAAACGACCCGAAAAACGGCCCAAAAACTGCCCGAAAAACACAAAAAACCGGCACTGAAATAGCGCAAAAAACTGCCCAAAAACGGCCCAAAAACTGCCCGAAAACACAAAAACGGCACTGAAATAGCGCAAAAAACTGCCCAAAAACCACAAAAACCGGTCCTGAAATAGCGGAAAAAACTGCCCGAAAAACACAAAAACGGCCCTGAAAGAGCTGAAAAAACGGCCCGAAAAACGGCCCAAAAACTGCCCGAAAAACACAAAAAACCTGCCCTGAAATAGCCAAAAAAAACTGCCCGAAAAAACACTAAAAAACGGCCCTGAAATAGCCCAAAAACTGCCCAAAAAACCACAAAAAACTGCCCTGAAATAGCCCAAAAAACTGCCCAAAAATGCCCAAAACCAGCCCAAAACACAGCCGAAAAACTGCCCTAAAAACACAAAAAAAGGGCCCCAAAATAGCTCAAAAACACGGCCCAAAACCAGCCCAAAAACAGCCCAAAAACCACAAAAACCAGCCCCAAACCAGCCCCAAAAGCAGTCCAAAAACGGCCCAAAATGCCCAAAAACAGCGAAAAAAAACCACTAAAAAACTGCCCAAAACAGCCCAAAAACCAGCCCAAAAACACCAAAAAACGGCCCAAAAACCACTAAAAACTGCCCAAAACCCACTAAAAAACTGCCCAAAACAGCCCCAAAAGCAGCCCCAAAAACCCCGAAAAACTGCCCAAAAAACGGCCCAAAACAGCCTAAAAACGGCCAAAAAACCCCACAAAAAACTGCCCAAAACAGCCCAAAAAACCAGCTCAAAAGCAGCCCAAAAAACCACTAAAAACTGCCCTAAAATCCCCAAAAATCTCCTAAAAATCATCAAAAATCCCCAAAAAATCTCCAAAAAAATCCCCTAAAAATCTTCTAAAAATCCAAAAAAAATCCCCTAAAAATCCCCAAAAATCCCAAAAAAATCCCCCAAAATTTCGAAAAAATCCCAAAAAAATCACCTAAAAATCCCCTAAAAATCCCCAAAAAATCCCCAAAAAATCCCCAAAAAAATCCCCTAAAAATCCCCCAAAAATCCGCAAAAATTCCCTAAAAATCCCCAAATATCCCCTAAAATCCCCAAAAATCCCCTAAAATCCATAAAAATCTTCTAAAAAATCAAAAAAAAATCCCAAAAAATCCCCTAAAAATCCCCAAAAATCCCCAAAAATCCCCAAAAAATCCCCTAAAAATCCCAAAAAATCCCCAAAAATCCACCAAAAATCCCCAAAAATTCCCAAAAATTCCTTAAAAATCCCCAAAAATCCCCTAAAAATCCTAAAAATCCCAAAAATCCCCTAAAAATCCCTTAAAATCCCCAAAATCCCAAAAATTCCCCTAAAAAATCACCAAAAATCCCCAAAAAATCCCCAAAAATCCCCTAAAAATCCCCAAAAAATCGCCAAAAATCCCAAAAAAATCCCTAAAAGTCCCAAAAATCCCCTAAAAATCCCCTAAAATCCCCAAAAAATACCCAAAAATCCCTAAAAATCCCCAAAAAATCCCCTAAAATCCCCAAAAAATCCCTAAAAATCCCCCAAAAACCCAGAAACTCCTGAAAAAATCCCCAAAAATACCCTAAAATCCAAAAAAATCCCAAAAATCCCCAAAAAATCCCCAAAAAATAAAAAAATCCCCAAAATCCCCCCAAAAAAAATCCCTAAAATCCCCAAAAACTCCTAAAAATCCCCCAAAAATCCCAAAAAATCCCCAAAATCTCCCAAAAAATCCCCAAAAATCTCCCAAAAATCCCCAAAAATCCCAAAAACCCCCTAAAATCCCCAAAAATCCAAAAAAAATCCCCCAAAAATCCCCCAAAAAATCCCAAAAAATCCCTAAAAAAATCCCTAAAAAATCCCCTAAAAATCCCTAAAAATCCCCAAAAATCTCCCAAAAATCTCCAAAAATCCCTTAAAATCCAAAAAAAATCCTAAAAATCCCAAAAATCCCAAAAAATCCCCAAAAATCCCAAAAAATCCCCAAATATCCCCAAAAAAATCCCCTAAAAATCCCCAAAAATCCCGAAAAAATACCAAAAAATCCCCAAAAATCCCCTAAAAATCCCCAAAAATCCCCCAAAAATCCCAGAAAATCGCCAAAAATTCCAAAATCCCTAAAAATCCCTAAAAATTCCCAAAAATCGCCCAAAAATCCCCAAAAATCCCCAAAAATCTCCTAAAAATTCGCTAAAAATCCCCAAAAAGTCCAAAAAAATCCCCCAAAAATCCCCTAAAAATCCCCAAAAAATCCCCTAAAAATCCCAAAAAAATCCCCAAAAATCCCCTAAAATCCTAAAAATCCCCTAAAAATCCCCAAAATATCCCCAAAAATCCCGTAAAAATAAAAAAAAAATCCCAAAAATCCCCCCAAAAAAAATCCCAAAAAAATCTCCTAACAATCGCTCAAAAATCCCAAAAATCCCCAAAAACCCCTAAAAATCCCCAAAACATCCCAAAAATCCCCCAAAAATTCCCTAAAAATCCCCCAAATATCCCCAAAATCCCAAAACAATCCCAAAAAATCCCCAAAAATCCCTAAAAAATACCAAAAAATCCCCAAAATCCCCAAAAAATCCCCAAAAAATCCCCAAAAATCCCCTCAAAATCCCTAAAAATCCCGTAAAAATCCCCTAGAAATCCCCTAAAAATCCCAAAAAATCCCCAAAAATCCCTAAAATCCCCAAAAATCCCCCAAAAAATCCCCTAAAAATAAAAAAAAATCCCAAAACATCCCCAAAAAAATAAAAAAATATCCAAAAAAATCTCCTAAAATCCCCTAAAAATCCCATAAAAATCCCCAAAAATCCCCTAAAAATCCCTAAAAATCCCCAAAATCCCGAAAAAATACCAAAAATCCCCAAAAAATCGCCAAAAATCCCTAAAATAATCAAAAAAATCCCAAAAATCCCCAAAAATCCCCAAAAATCCCAAAAATCTCCTAAAAATCCCCTAAAAATCCCCAAAATCACCTAAAAATCCCCTAAAAATCCCCTTAAAATCCCAAAAATCCCTAAAAATCCCCAAAATATCCCTAAAATCCCCTAAAAATCAAAACAAAATCCCAAAAATCCCTAAAAATAAAAAAAAAAATCCCAAAAAATCCCCAAAAATCCCCAAAAATCCCCTAAAAATCACAAAAAATTCCCAAAAATCACCTAAAAACTCTCCAAAATTCCCCAAAAAATCCCCAAAAATCCCCAAAAAATCCCCCAAAATCCCCAGAAATCCCCAAAATCCCTAAAATCCCCAAAAATCCCTAAAAATCCAAAAAATCACAAAAACATCCCCAAAAATAAAAAAATCCAAAAAAATCTCCTAAAAATCCTCAAAAATCATCTCAAAATCCCGAAAAATCCTCAAAATCCCCAAAATCCCAAAAAATCCCAAAAATCCAAAAAATAAAAAAAAATCCCAAAAAATTTTCCTAAAAATCCCCAAAAAATCCCAAAAAATCCCCAAAATCCCAAAAAAATCCCCAAAAATCCCCAAAAAATCTAAAAAATCACAAAAAATCCCCAAAAAATCCCTAAAAATCCCCAAAAATCCCCCAAAAATCCCCAAAAAATCCCTAAAAAAATCCCCAAAAAAATCCTAAAATCCCAAAAAAATCCCTAAAATTCCCTAAAAATCCCAAAAAAAATCCCCTAAAAATCCCCAAAAATCTCCTAAAAAATCCCCAAAAATCCCCTAAAATCCCAAAAATCCCCTAAAAATAAAAAAAAAATCCCAAAAATCTCCTAAAAATCCCAGAAAAAATCCTAAAAATCCGTAAAAATCCCCTAAAAATCCCAAAAAATCCCCTAAAATCCCAAAACATCCCCTAAAAATCCCCAAAATCCCAAAAAATCCAAAAATCCAAAAATCCCCCAAAAACCCCCAAAATCCCTAAAATCCCTAAAAATCCCCAAAAATCCCTAAAAATCCCCTAAAATCCCCAAAATATCCCCAAAATATCCCCTAAAAATAAAAAAAAAATCCCAAAAAAAATCCCCCAAAAAAAATCCCAAAAAATCTCCTAACAATCGCCAAAAATCCCCAAAAATCTCCAAAAAATCCCCAAAAATCCCAAAAAATCCCCAAAAATCCCCCAAAGAATCCCCCAAAAATCCAAAAAAATCCCCAAAAAATCCCCCTAAAAAATCCCAAAAATCCCAAAATATCCCAAAAATCCCTAAAAAAAAAAAAAAAATCCCTAAAAATTCCCTAAAAATCCTAAAAAATCTCCTAAAAATCCCCAAAATCCCCAAAAAATCACCTAAAATCCCCTAAAAATCCCCAAAAAATCCAAAAAAGAAATCCTAAAATCCCCAAAAACCCCAAAAAACCCCAAAAATCCCCCAAATGCCGCGGCGGCTGAGGTGGGACTGCTGTCGGCCGCTGCCGCTACCTGGTGATGACCATCGTGGTGCCCATCCGGGAGCAGATCGCCGACCTGCTGCGCTCGCGCGGCCTCATATCCACCACCAACGTCCGCAAGATGATGAACTCTGCGGCGGTCAGCGGGGGACGGGGGCATTAAGGGGACACGGGGGCATTGGGGGACACAGGAGAGCACGGGGGGATGGGGGATTGGGGACATTGGGGACACTGGGGGATACAGGGGGATGGGGATTAGAGGACATTAAGGGATCATGGGAGATTAGGGACAGCAGGGACATTAGGGGACAAAGGGGGAGACACGGGGGGACACGGGGGACATTGGGGGATACAAGGAGGCCTTGGGGGACACGGGGGGACACGGGGGGACACGGGGGGATGGGGATTAGGGGACATTGGGGACACGAGGGGGGCATTGGGGATCATGGGGGGAGACACGGGGGAACACGGGGGCATGGGGGATTGGGGACATTAAGGGACATTGGGGACATTGGGGACGGGGGGGGACACGGGGGCACATTAGGGACACGGGGGGGACACGGGGGACACGGCGGGATGGGGATTGGGGACACTAAGGGGATCATGGGGGAGACACGGGTGGGACACGGGGGGACACAGGGGGGCATTGGGGATCATGGGGGGAACACAGGGGATGGGGCATTGGGGACACGGGGGACACGGGGGCATTGGGGATCATGGGGGGAACACGGGGTGATGGGGCATTGGGGATACTGAGGGGGGACACAGGGGGGCATTGGGGACACAGGGGGACACGGGGGGATGGGGATTGGGGATCATGGGGAGATTGGGAGATTGGGGACAGAGGAGACACGGGGGATGGGGATTGAGGGACGTGGGGGATTGCAGAGATTGGGGACAGGGGAGGACACGGGGGAACACGGGGGGGACATGAAGGGGACACACGGGGGACATGCAGGGGACACGAGGGGACACGGGGGACATGGGGGCACAGAGGGGACATCAGGGGACACGGGGAGGACACGGGGAGACATGGAGGGGGTCACGGGGGGACACGGAGGGACATTGGGGACACGGGGGGAACACGGGGGGGGACATTGGTGGGGACGGGGGATTAGGGGACATTGGGGATCATGGGAGATTGGGGACAGCAGGGACATTGGGGACAGCAGGGACATTGGGGACATTGGGGGAGACATTGGGGGGTATTGGGGACATTAGGGGATTGAGAAATTTGGGACAGGGCGACATTGGGGACATTGGGGGATTAGGGGACAGTAGGAGATGGGGGACATTGGGGATTGGGATCAGGGGACTTTGGGGGAGTATTGAGGACAGGGGGACATTGGGGACATTGGGGGGATTGGGGACACTAGGGTATCACGGGGGACATTGGGGACACGGGGACAATGGGGACAGGGGATTGGGGACACGGGGACACTGGGGACAGGGGACACTGGGGACACGGGGACACTGGGGACACGGGGACACGGGGCCATGGCGGGTGACAGCGCCCCCGCAGGGTTCGGCATGGAGGCCACGCTGCTGCTGGTCGTGGGCTACTCGCACTCGCGGGCGGTCGCCATCTCCTTCCTGGTGCTGGCCGTGGGCTTCAGCGGCTTCGCCATCTCGGGTGGGGACACCGGGGACAGCGGGTGGCACCGGGGGGCGGGGACAGCGGGGACAGGCGGTGACAGCAGCGCCCCCGCAGGCTTCAACGTGAACCACCTGGACATCGCGCCGCGCTACGCCAGCGTGCTGATGGGGCTGTCCAACGGCGTGGGGACACTGTCCGGCATGGTGTGTCCCCTCATCGTGGGCGCGCTGACCCGCCACAAGGTCAGCGGCGCGCGGGGGGCAGCGAGGGACAGCGGGGACAGTGGGGACAGCGGGGGCGAGGGGACAGCGGGGACAGTGGGGACAGTGGGGACATTGTGGGGATTGGGGACAGTGGGGACAGCAGGGACTGTGGGGACAGCAGGAACAGCGGGGACAGCAGGAACAGTGGGGACATGGGGATAGTGGGGACATTCGCGAGGGATTGGGGACAGCGGGGACATTGGGGACAGCAGGGACACTGGGGGCATTGGAGGGACAGTGGGGACATGGGGACACAGGGATAGTGGAGACACTGGGGACAGCAGGGACAGCAGGGACACGGGGACAGTGGGGATATTGGGGACAGCAGGGACAGCAGGGACATTGGGGACATTGGAAGGACAGTGGGACAATGAGGGACAATGGGACAGCAGGGACACTGGGGACATGGGGGACATGGGGATAGCGAGGGACATTGTAGGGATTGGGGACAGTGGGGACAACAGGGACACTGGGGACATTGGGGACATGGGGACAATGGGGGCAATGGGACAGCGGGGACAGTGGGGACAGCAGGGACACTGGGGACATTAGAGGGACAGTGGGACAATGGGGGAACAGTGGGGACACAGGGACAGCAGGGGCACTGGGGACAGCGGGGACAGTGGGGACATTGGGGGACAGTGGGACAATGGGGGCAGTGGGACAGCAGGGACACTGGGGACAGCAGGGACAGTGGGGACGCAGGGACAGCAGGGACATTGGAGGGACAGTGGGACAATGGGGGAACAGTGGGGACACGGGGATAGTGGGGACACTGAGGACATTGAAGGGACAGTGGGACAATGGGGATCAGTGGGACAGCAGGGACATTGGGGACAGCAGGGACATTGGGGACATTGGAGGGACAGTGGGACATTGGAAGGGATAGTGGGGACACAGGGACAGCGGGGACATTGGGGACAGCAGGGACAGTGGGACAATGGGGGCACAGGGACATTGGAAGGACAGTGGGACAATGAGGGACAATGGGACAGCAGGGACACTGGGGACATGGGGGACATGGGGATAGCGGGGACATTGTGGGGATTGGGGACAGTGGGGACAACAGGGACACTGGGGACATTGGAGGGACAGCGGGACAATGGGGGCACAGGGACAGTGTGACATTGGGGGACAGTGGGACAGCGGGGACAGTGGGGACATTGGAGACATTGGAGGACATTGGGGACAGCAGGGACACTGGGGACAACAGGGACATTGGGGACATTGGAGGACATTGGAGGGACTCAATGGGACCGTAGAGGGGGACACAGGAATTTGGAGTTTCGGAGTTTTGGAGTTTCGGAGTTTCGGAGTTTCGGGGCTCGCTCTGGCGCGCCTGTCACTCACGGCACGCTTGGCCCCTCCCACTCGCTTTGACCCCGCCTCCTTCCCACTTGACCGCGCCCCTTATTCCCCGCCCTTTCCTTGGCCACGCCCTCTCCTCATCCCCGCCCGCGCTCCTTTCCCATTGGTCCCTGCCGGCCCCGCCCCCCCGCGCTGATTGGCCGGCGCGGGCGGGCTGCGGCGCTGATTGGCGCAGACGCGCGAGGAGTGGCAGTGGGTGTTCCTGATCGCCGCGCTCGTGCACTACGCGGGCGTGGCCTTCTATGGCGCCTTCGCCTCGGGCGAGCCGCAGCCCTGGGCCGAGCCGCCGCGCGAGGAGGCGCAGCCGCTGGCGCCCAGCGGCCTGGCCAGCGACGACGAGGAGGAGGAGGAAGGCGACGAGGAAGGAGCAGGAGTAGCCGGCGGGGACCCCGGGAGGGCCCCCGCCAGTTACGGAGCCACCGGCAGCACCCCGGCCCCCGGCGCCACGCACGGATAACCGCACACCACCCTCCCCCCGCTCCGAGGGACCCTCCCAGACACCCCGGGGAGCCCCGCCCTCCTCCCGTGCGCCCCGAGACCCCGCCGCGCTGTACATATATAAATACAAGGAGCGGCCGCTGGAGAGTGCGGAGTGCTGTGCTGGGGACACCGGGGACACCGGGGACACTGAGGGGACACCGGGGACACTGAGGGGGTTTCTGCGCTCCCGCCTTTAATGGCGCCTCTTCGCGCCCTTTGGCGCCGTGACGTCACTTCCGCCCCTGCCCACGCCCCCGCGGAAGCGGCGACCCGGCGGCGCGCGGTGGGCGGGGCCTCTTTCCGAGCGGGCGGCGGCCATGGCGGAGCCGCGGGTGCGGAGCGCGCTGCCCCGGCGGCGCTTTCGGGGGCGGCCGGGGGGTCCCGGGTGGGCTGGGAGCGGCTCCGGGGAGGCGCACGGAGCACGGAGGGGGCTGCGAGGGGCGGGTTGCGGAGGGAGCAGCGCGGGGCGCGGCCGCGTGGAGAGCCGCAGGGCCGGTGCGGCCCAGGCGCGGCCGCGCCTCACGCGGAGCTCCCGGTGCCGCAGGTTCTGGTGATCGATGGCCGCGGGCACCTCCTGGGCCGGCTGGCGGCGATCGTGGCCAAGCAGGTGCTGCTGGGTGAGTGCGGGATGCGCAGTTTATTCGGGCCCCGCGCCGTGATGAGCTGCCGGCTGTCGAGTTTGGCGACAATGAGAGGCGCCTCATGCACTACCAGCTGAGCGCGGGGCCCGGGGGGCGGGCGGGGCTGGCCCGGTGAGGTTCTGACCGGTTCGGTTCTGACCCGGTTCGGTTCTGACCGGTTCGGTTCGGTTCTGACCCGGTTCGGTTCGGCTCTGACCCGGTTCGGTTCGGCTCTGACACGGTTCGGTTCGGTGCTGACCTAGTTCCGCTCGGTTCTGACCCGGTTCGGCTCGGTTCTGACCCGGTTCGGTTTGGTGCTGACCCGGTTCGGCTCGGTTCTGATCCGGCTCGGTTCGGTTCTGATCCGGCTCGGTTCGGCTCCTGATCCGGTTTGGTTCGGTTCTGACCTAGTTCGGCTCGGTTCTGATCCGGTTCGGCTCGGTTCTGATCCGGCTCAGTTCGGTGCTGACCCGGTTCGGCTCGGTTCTGATCCGGCTCGGTTCGGTGCTGACCCGGTTCGGCTCGGTTCTGATCCGGCTCGGTTCGGTTCTGACCCGGCTCGGCTCGGTTCTGACCCGGTTCGGCTCGGTTCTGATCCGGCTCGGTTCGGTTCTGATCCGGCTCGGTTCGGTTCTGATCCGGCTCGGTTCGGTTCTGACCCGGTTCGGCTCGGTTCTGACCCGGCTCGGCTCGGTTCTGATCCGGCTCGGTTCGGTTCTGATCCGGCTCGGTTCGGTTCTGACCCGGTTCGGCTCGGTTCTGACCCGGTTCGGCTCGGTTCTGACCCGGTTTGGTTCGGTGCTGACCCGGTTCTGACCGGTTCTGACCCGGTTCGGCTTGGTGCTGAACCGGTTCTGACCCGGCTCGGTTCTGTTCTGACCCGGCTCGGTTCGGTGCTGACCCGGTTCGGTTCGGTGCTGACCCGGTTCGGCTCCGTTCTGACCCAATTCGGCTCGGTTCTGGTTCGGTTCAGCTCTGACCCGGTTCGGTTCTGACCCGGTTCTGACCCGGTTCCGCTCTCCCCAGGCCGCCGCGTGGTCGTGGTTCGCTGCGAGGGCATCAACATCTCCGGGAACTTCTACCGCAACAAGCGTGAGTCGGCAAATCCCGGAACTCTCCGGAACCCTCCGGAGCTTTCCGGAGCCTTTCGGAGCTTTCCGAAGCCTCCCGGAGCCCTCCGGAACTTTCCGGAACCATCCGGAGCCTTTCGGAACTTCCCGGGAGCCTCCCGGAGCTTTCCGAAGCCTCCCGGAGCTTTCCGAAGCCTCCCGGAGCCTTCCGGAGCTTTCCGGAGCCTGCCGGAACCTTCCGAGCATCGGGGCGTGCAGGCAGCCGAGCCCCCGGTGTTTTTTGGGGGATGCTTTTAGTCCCATTTCCACTCCCAGGCTGATTTTTGGGGATGTTTTTAGCCCCATTTCCACTTCCAGGCTGATTTTTGGGGATGTTTTTAACCCCATTTCCACTCCCAGGCTGATTTTTGGGGATGTTTTTAACCCCATTTCCACTCCCAGGCTGATTTTTGGGGATGTTTTTAACCCCATTTCCACTCCCCGGTGTTTTTTTGGGGATTGTTTTTAACCCCATTTCCACTCCCCCGGTGTTTTTAGGGGGATGTTTTTATCCCCTTTTCCACTCCCAGGCTGATTTTTGGGTGGGGATTTATCCCCTTTTCCACTCCCAGGTTTTTTTTTTGGGTGGGTTTATCCCCTTTTCCACTCTCAGGCTGTTTTTGGGAGGGGATTTATCCTCATTTCCACTCCCAGGCAGTTTTTTGGGAAATGTTTTTAACCCTTTTCCACTCCCAGTTATTTTTTGGGTGGGTTTAACCCCTTTTCCACTCCCAGGCTGTTTTTGGTAAATGTTTTTAACCCCATTTCCACTCCCAGGCTGATTTTTTGAGGATGTTTTTAACCCCTTTTCCACTCCCAGGCTGATTTTTGGGAGGGGATTTATCCCTCTTTCCACTCCCAGGCTGTTTTTTGGGAAATGTTTTTAACCCCATTTCCACTCCCAGTTATTTTTTGGGTGGGTTTAACCCTATTTCCACTCCCAGGCTGATTTTTTGGGGATGTTTTTAACACATTTCCACTCCCAGGCTGTTTTTTGAGGGGATTTATCCCCTTTTCCACCCCCAGGCTGATTTTTGGGAGGGGATTTAACCCATTTCCACTCCCAGGCTGTTTTTTGGGGAATGTTTTAACCCTTTTCCACTCCCAGGCTGTTTTTTGGGAAATGTTTTTATCCCCATTTCCACTCCCAGTTATTTTTTGGGTGGGTTTAACCCCTTTTCCACTCCCAGGCTGTTTTTTGGGAAATGTTTTATCCTCTTTTCCATTCTCAGGGTGTTTTTGGGGGATGTTTTTAATCCCATTTCCACTCCCAGTTATTTTTTGGGTGGGTTTAACCCTATTTCCACTCCCAGGCTGATTTTTTGGGGAATGTTTTTAACCCCATTTCCACTCCCAGTTATTTTTTGGGTGGGTTTATCCCCTTTTTCCACCCCCAGGCTGATTTTAGGGGGGTTTCTCCCCATTTTTTCCCCTCCCCAGTGAAGTTCCTGGCCTTCCTGAGGAAGAGGATGAATACCAACCCCTCCCGGGGTCCCTTCCACTTCCGAGCCCCCAGCAGGATCTTCTGGCGCACGGTCCGAGGTGAGGCAGAGCCCAAAATCCTCCCAAAATCCTCCCAAAATTCCCCTGGGATTTCCCTCAAAATCCCCCAGAATTGTCTTCAAAATTTCCTGGAAATTTTCCCAAAATCCCCTGGAGTTGCTCCCAAAATCCTCCAGAATTTTCCCCAAAATCCCCTGGAGTTACTCCCAAAATCCTCCAGAATTTTCCCCCAAATCCCCCAGAATTGTTCTCGAAATCTCCTGGAAATTTCCCCGAAATCTCCCACAATTCCCTCAAAATCCCCTGCAGTCCCCCTCCCAAAATCCCCTGGAATCCTCCCAAAATCTCCAGGAATCCTCCCAAAATCCCCTGGAGTTACTCCCAAAGTTTCCCTGGAATCCTCCCAAAATTCCCCTTGGATTTCCCCCAAAATCCCTCAGCATTGTCCTCAAAATTTCCTAGAAATTTCCCCAAAATCCCCTGGAGTTACTCCCAAAATTCCCATGGGATTTTCCCCAAAATCCCCCAGAATTGTTCTCGAAATCTCCTGGAAATTTCCCCAAAATCTCCCACAATTCCCTCAAAATCCCCTCCAATCCCCACCCCAAAATCCCCTGGAATCCTCCCAAAATCTCTTGGAGTTACTCCCAAAATTCTCCTGGGATTTCCCCCAAAATCCCCCAGCATTGTCTTCAAAATTTCCTGGAAATTTCCCCAAAATTCCCTGGAGTTACTCCCAAAATCCTCCAGAATTTTCCCCCAAATCCCCCAGAATTGTTCTCGAAATCTCCTGGAAATTTCCCAAAATCTCCCACAATTCCTCAAAATCCCCTGCAATCCCCTCCCCAAAATTCCCCTGGAACCCTCCCAAAATTCCCCTGGAATCGCCCCAAAATTCCCCTGGGATTTCCCCCAAAATCCCCCAGCATTGTCTTCAAAATTTCCTGGAAATTTCCCCAAAATCTCCTGGAGTTGCTCCCAAAATCCTCCAGAATTTTCCCCAAAATCCCCTGGAGTTACTCCCAAAATCCTCCAGAATTTTCCCCAAATCCCCAGAATTGTCCTCAAAATCTTCTGGAAATTTCCCCAAAATCTCCTACAATTCCCTCAAAATCCCCTGCAATCCCCCCCCAAATTCCCCTGGAATCCTCCCAAAGTCTCCAGGAATCCTCCCAAAATCCCCTGGAGTTATTCCCAAAATTCCCCTGGAATCCTCCCAAAATTCCCCTGGAATTTTCCTCCAAAATCTCCCAGAATTGTCCTCAAAATTTCCTGGAAATTTCCTCAAAATCCTCCCAAAATTCCCCTGGAATTTTCCCCAAAATCCCCCAGAATTGTTCTCGAAATCTCCTGGAAATTTCCCCAAAATCTCCACAATTCCCTCAAAATCCCTCCAATCCCCACCCCAAAATCCCCTGCAATCCTCCCAAAATTCCCTTGGATTTTCCCCAAAATCCCCCAGAATTGTTCTCGAAATTTCCTGGAAATTTCCCCAAAATCTCCTGGAGTTACTCCCAAAATTCCCCTGGGATTTCCCCCAAAATGCCTCTGCATTGTTCTCAAAATTTCCTAGAAATTTCCCCAAAATCTCCTGGAGTTACTCCCAAAATCCTCCAGAATTTTCCCCAAAATCCCCCAGAATTGTCCTCAAAATCTCCTGCAATCCCCACCCCCAAAATTCCCTGGAATCCTCCCAAAATTCCTCTGGAATGTTCCCTTGAATCCCCCAGAATTGTTCTCAAAATCTCCTGGAAATTTCCCCAAAATCTCCTGCAATCACCACCTCAAAATCCCTGGAATTCTCCCAAAATTCCCTGAAATGTTCCCCAAATCCCCCAGAATTTTTCCCAAAATCCCCCAGAATTTTTCCCAAAATCCCCCAGAATTTTTCCCAAAATCCCCCAGAATTTTTCCCAAAATCCCCCAGAATTTTTCCCAAAATCCCCAGAATTTTTCCCAAAATCCCCAGAATTTTTCCCAAATCCCCAGAATTTTCCCCAAAATCCCCCAGAATTTTCCCAAAATCCCCCAGAATTTTCCCCAAAATCCCCCAGAATTTTCCCCAAAATCCCCAGAATTTTCCCAAAATCCCCCAGAATTTTCCCAAAATCCCCAGAATTTTCCCCAAAATCCCCCAGAATTTTCCCCAAAACCCCAAGAATTTCCCCAAACCCCCAGAATTTTCCCCAAACCCCCAGAATTTTCCCCAAACCCCCAGAATTTTCCCCAAAATCCCCAGAATTTTCCCCAAAATCCCCAGAATTTTCCCCAAAATCCCCAGAATTTTCCCCAAATCCCCAGAATTTCCCAAAATCCCCAGAATTTTCCCCAAAATCCTCCAGAATTTCCTCAAAATCCTCCAGAATTTCCTCAAAATCCTCCAGAATTTTCCCAAAATCCTCCAGAATTTTCCCCAAAATCCTCCAGAATTTTCCCCAAAATCCTCCAGAATTTTCTCCAAAATCCCCCAAATCCCCAAAACCCCAGAATTTTCCCCAAAATCCCCCAGAATATTCCCCAAAACCCCCAAATCCCCAAAACCCCCGAATTTTCCCAAAATCCCCAGAATTCCCCTCAAAATTCCTAAAATGCCCTGGAAACCCTGGAAAATCTTGGGAAACCTCTCTGAATTACCCAAACCCCCAGAATTTTCCCAAAACCCCCAGAATTTTCCCCAAAATCCCCAGAATTTTCCCCAATTTTTCCCCAAAATCCCCAGAATTTTCCCCAAATTTTCCCCAAAATCCCCAGAATTTTCCCCAAAATCCCCAGAATTTTCCCCAAAATCCCCCAGAATTTTCCCCAAAATCCCCCAGAATTTTCCCAAAATCCCCAGAATTTTCCCAAAATCCCCCAGAATTTTCCCAAAATCCCCCAGAATTTTCCCCAAAACCCCCAAGAATTTCCCCAAACCCCCAGAATTTTCCCCAAAATCCCCAGAATTTTCCCAAAATCCCCAGAATTTTCCCCAAAATCCCCAGAATTTTCCCAAAATCCCCAGAATTTCCCCAAAATCCCCAGAATTTTCCCCAAAATCCTCCAGAATTTCCTCAAAATCCTCCAGAATTTCCTCAAAATCCTCAGAATTTTCCCAAAATCCTCCAGAATTTTCCCCAAAATCCTCCAGAATTTTCCCCAAAATCCTCCAGAATTTTCTCCAAAATCCCCCAAATCCCCAAAACCCCCAGAATTTTCCCCAAAATCCCCAGAATATTCCCCAAAACCCCCAAATCCCCAAAACCCCGAATTTTCCCCAAAATCCCCAGAATTCCCCTCAAAATTCCTAAAATGCCCTGGAAACCCTGGAAAATCTTGGGAAACCTCTCTGAATTACCCAAACCCCAGAATTTTTCCCAAAACCCCCAGAATTTTCCCAAAATCCCCCAGAATTTTCCCCAATTTTTCCCCAAAATCCCCAGAATTTTCCCCAAATTTTCCCAAAATCCCCAGAATTTTCCCAAAATCCCCAGAATTTTCCCCAAAATCCCCAGAACTTTCCCCAAAATCCCCAGAATTTTCCCCAAAATCCCCAGAATTTTCCCCAAAATCCCCCAGAATTTTCCCAAAATCCCCAGAATTTTCCCCAAAATCCCCCAGAATTTTCCCAAAATCCCCCAGAACTTTCCCAAATTCCTCCAGAACTTTCCCCAAAATCCCCAGAATTTTCCCCAAAATCCCCCAGAACTTTCCCAAAATCCCCAGAACTTTCCCCAAAATCCCCCAGAATTTTCCCAAATTTTCCCCAAAATCCCCCAGAATTTTCCCCAAACCCCCGGGATTTTCCCAAAATCCCCCGGAATTTTCCCCAAAATCCCCTGGAATTTTCCCCAGATTCTCCCAGAATTTTCCCCAAAACCCCAGAACTTTCCCAAAATCCCCCAGAACTTTCCCCAAATCCCCCAGAATTTTCCCAAATTTTCCCCAAAATCCCCCAGAATTTTCCCCAAATTCTCCCAGAATTTTCCCCAAAATCCTCTGGAATTTTCCCCAAATTCCCCAGAATTTTCCCCAAAATCCTCCAGAACTTTCCCCAAAATCACCCAGAATTTTCCCCAAATTCCCCAGAATTTTCCCCAAAATCCCCCAGAATTTTCCCCAAAATCCCCCAGAATTTTCCCAAAACCCCCAGAATTTTCCCCAAAACCCCAGAATTTTCCCCAAAATCCCCAGAATTTTCCCCAAAATCCCCCAGAACTTTCCCCAAAATCCCCCAGAACTTTCCCCAAAATCCCCAGAATTTTCCCAAATTTTCCCCAAAATCCCCAGAATTTTCCCCCAAACCCCCGGGATTTTCCCAAAATCCCCGGAATTTTCCCCAAAATCCCCTGGAATTTTCCCCAAATTCTCCCAGAATTTTCCCCAAAACCCCAGAACTTTCCCCAAATCCCCAGAACTTTCCCCAAATCCCCAGAATTTTCCCCAAATTTTCCCCAAAATCCCCCAGAATTTTCCCAAAATCCCCAAATCCCAAAATCCCCCAGAATTTTTCCCAAATTCCCCAGAATTTTCCCCAAAATCCTCCAGAACTTTCCCCAAAATCACCAGAATTTTCCCCAAATTCCCCAGAATTTTCCCAAAATCCCCCAGAATTTTCCCAAATTCCCAGAATTTTCCCAAAATCCTCCAGAACTTTCCCCAAAATCACCCAGAATTTTCCCCAAATTCCCCAGAATTTTCCCCAAAATCCCCAGAATTTTCCCCAAAATCCCCAAATCCCCAAAATCCCCAGAATTTTTCCCAAATTCCCCAGAATTTTCCCCAAAATCCTCCAGAACTTTCCCCAAAATCCCCCAGAACTTTCCCCAAAATCACCCAGAATTTTCCCCAAATTCCCAGAATTTTCCCCAAAATCCCCCAGAATTTTCCCCAAAATCCCCCAAATCCCCAAAATCCCCCAGAATTTTTCCCAAATTCCCCAGAATTTTCCCCAAAATCCTCCAGAACTTTCCCCAAAATCACCCAGAATTTTCCCCAAATTCCCCAGAATTTTCCCAAAACCCCCGGGATTTTCCCCCAAAATCCCCCAGAATTTCCCCAAAACCCTCAGAACTTTCCCCAAATCCCCAAAACCCCAGAATTTTCCCAAAACCCCCAGAATTTTCCCCAAAACCCCAGAATTTTCCCCAAATCCCCGAATTTTCCCCAAATCCCCGTTTTTGCCCACCCAGGGATGCTGCCCCACAAGACCAAGCGGGGCCAGGGCGGCGCTGGAGCGGCTCAAGGTGTTTGATGGGATCCCCCCGCCCTACGACAAGGTTTGGGACCCCAAATCCCCAAAGTCCCACCCCAAATCCCCCAAATCCCACCCTAAAACCCCACCCCCTAATCACCTCTAAATCCCACCCCAAATCCCCCCAAAATCCCATCCCAAATCCCCCAAAATCCCACCCCAATTCCCCCAAAATCCCACCCCAAATCCACCAAAATCCCACCCCAATTCCCCCAAAATCCCACCCCAATTTCCCAAAATCCCACCCCAAATCCACCAAAATCCCACCCCAAATCCCCCAAATCCCACCCCAAATCCCACCCAAAAACCCCACCCCCCTAATCACCTCTAAATCCCACCCCAAGTCCCCCAAAATCCCGCCCCAAAATCCACCCCAATTCCCCAAATCCCACCCCAATTCCCCCAAAATCCCACCCCAAATCCACCAAATCCCACCCCAATTCCCCAAATCCCACCCCAAATCCCCCAAAATCCCATCCCAAATCCCCCAACATCCCGCCCCAAATCCCACCCCAAATTCCCCAAAATCCTATTCCAAATCCCATCCCAAATCCCCTGAAATCCCACCCCAAATCTCACCCCTGATGCCCCCAAGTCCCATCCCAAATCCCGCCCCAAATCCCCCAAAATCTCATCCCATATCCTACCCCAAATCCCTCCCCAAAATCCCCTAGTTCCTCTGAAATCCCACCCCAAAATCCCACCGCCTAATCCTACCCCTAATTCCTCGAAATCCCACCCTAATTCCTCCGAAATTCCACCCCCAAATCCCCCAAAATCCCACCCCCAAATCCCCAAAATCCCACCCCAAATCCACCCCAAATCCCCCAAAATCCCACCCCAAAATCCCCAGAATCCCACCCCAAATCCCCCAAATCCCACCCCAAATCCACCCCAAATCCCCAAATCCCACCCCAAAATCCCCCAGAATCCCACCCCAAGTCCCCCAAAATCCCATCCCAAATCCCACCCCAAATCCCCAAAATCCCCCTAAATCCCCCAAATCCCACCCCTAATTCCTCTGAAATCCCACCCCAAAATCTCCCAAATCCCACCCCAAATCCTCAGAATCCCACCCCAAATCCCCCAAGTCCACCCCAAATCCTCAAAATCCCATCCCAAATCCCTCCCAACTCCCTCCCAAAATCCCACTCCTAAATCCCCCAAAATCCAACCCTAATTCCCCATCGCCCCCAAAATCCCACCCCAAATCCCCCTCAAATCCCACCCTAAATCCCCCAAAATCTCACCCCAAAATCTCATCCTAAATCCCACCCCAAAATCCCACCCCAAAATCCCACCCAAATCCCACCCAAAATCCCATCCCAAATCCCCCAAATTCCCACCCCAAATCCCCCCAAATCCCATCCCAAATCCCCAAAATCCCTAAATCCCCTAAAATCCCCCAAAACCCCCCCACCCCGGTGTCAGTGATGTTTTATTTTACCTACATTATTCGACTCTCTCTGAGAAAAACCCCAAATCCTGAGACACTCAAAATCCCCTAAATTCACCCCAAATCCTCACAAAACTTTTAGGGGAACCCCAAAAAACCCCAAAATCTCCCCAAATCCCCAGAGGAAGCGCATGGTGGTGCCGGCTGCCCTCAAGATCATCCGCCTCAAGCCCACGCGCAAGGTTTGGGGTTTTGGGGGGGATTTTGGGGATTTTGGGTTTTGGGATTTTGGGGTTTTGGGGAATTTGGGGGATGAGGATTTAGGGATTTATGGATTTCGTTTGGAGTTTGTAGGGGTTTTTTTGATTTTTGGATTTTAGGGGTTTTGGGGTTTTGGAATTATTGGGGATTTTGAGATTTTGGGGATGAGGTTCTAGGGGATTTGTAGGATTTTACTTGGGGTTTGGGATTTTGGGGATTTTGGGGGTTTTGAGGTTTGGAGTTTTGGAATTTTGGGGATTTTGGGATTTGGGGATTTTGGGGATGAGGTTTAGGATTTATGGGATTTTACTTGGGGTTATGAGATTTTATGGGGATTTTATCAGATTTTAGGGGTTTTTGGATTTTGGGGATTTTGTGGATTTTGGGGAATTTTGGGGGATGATGTTTTAGTAGATTTATGGGATTTTACTTGGAATTATGGGATTTTATGGGGATTTTTAAATTAAGGGGTTTTGGGGTTTTGGGAATTTGGGGATTTGGGGGATGAGATTTAGGAGTTTTGGGATTTTATTTGGGGTTATGGGATTTTATGGGATTTTATCAGATTTTAGGGGTTTTTGGGGTTTTAGGGTTTTGGGGGATTTGGGGGATGAGGTTTAGGGGATTTATGGGATTTTGTTTGGGGTTTGGGGATTTTTTTCTGGATTTTTGGATTTTAGGGGTTTGTGGGATTTTGTTTTTGGATTTTTAGATTTTGGGGTTTTGGGATTTTGGGGGTTTTGGGGATTTGGTGGGATGAGGTTTTAGGGGATTTATGGGATTTACTTGGGGTTTTGGGATTTTTGGGGATTTTTAAATTTTAGGGGATTTATGGGATTTTGTTTGGGATTTTATGGGGCTTTTGGGTTTTAGGGGTTATTGGGGTTTTGGGATTTTGGGGGTTTTGGAGGATTTTGGGGGGATGAGGTTTTAGGGGATTTATGGGATTTTACTTGGGGTTTTGGGATTTTTGGGATTTTGTGGATTTTAGGGGTTTTGGGGTTTTGGGATTTTGGGGTTTTAGGATTTTGGGGGATGAGGTTTTAGGGATTTATGGGATTTTATTTGGGGTTTTGGGATTTTTTTATTTTTTAGATTTTAGGGGTTTTGGGATTTTGGGGTTTTGGGATTTTGGGGATGAGGTTTTAGGGGATTTATGGGATTTTATTTGGGATTTTTTTTTTATTTTGGGATTTTGGGTGGTTTTGGGGTTTTGGGATTTTGGGGTTTTGGGATTTTGGGGGATGAGGGTTTAGGGGATTTATGGGATTTTACTTGGGGTTTTGGGATTTTATGGAGGTTTTAAATTTTAAGGGTTTTACTTGGGGTTTTATGGGGATTTTATCAGATTTTAGGGGTTTTGGAGGTTTTGGGATTTTGGGGATTTTTAAATTTTAGGGATTTGTGGGATTTTACTTGGGGTTTTAGGATTTTGGGGGATGAGATTTTAGGGGATTTATGGGATTTTGTTTGGGGTTTTGGGATTTTAAAGGATTTTTTAGATTTTAGGGGTTTTGGGGATTTTACTTAGGGTTTTGGGGTTTTATGGGATTTTTGGATTTTAGGGGTTTTGGGATTTTGGGGGGTTTTGGGGGATTTTGGGGGATGAGGTTTTAGGGGATTTATGGGATTTTGTTTTGGGGTTATGGGATTTTAAAGGATTTTTTCAGATTTTAGGGGTTTTGGGGTTTTGGGATTTGGGGTTTTGGGATTTTGGGGGATGAGGTTTTAGGGGATTAATGGGATTTTACTTGGGATTTTGGGGGATTTTTGGGGGGTTTTGGGGTTTTGGGATTTTGGGGATTTGGTGGGATGAGGTTTTAGGGGATTTATGGGATTTTAGTTGGGGTTTTGGGATTTTTTGGGGATTTTTGGATTTTAGGGGTTTTGGGGTTTTACTTGGGATTATGGGATTTTTTTATTTTTTGGATTTTAGGGGTTTTGGGATTTTGGGGGATTTTGGGAAATTGGGGATGAGGTTTTAGGGGATTTAGGGGATTTTACTTGGGGTTATGGGATTTTATGGGGATTTTTGGATTTTAGGGGATTTATGGGATTTTGTTTGGGGTTTTGGGATTTTTTTAATTTTTTTAGATTTTAGGGGTTTGTGGGATTTTACTTGGGGTTTTGGGATTTTTGGTATTTTATTTTTTTTTAGATTTTAGGGGTTTGTGGGATTTTACTTGGGGTTTTGGGATTTTGGGGGATGAGGTTTTAGGGGATTTATGGGATTTTACTTGGGGTTTTGGGATTTTTTATTTTATTTTTTTTTTAGATTTTTAGGGGTTTGTGGGATTTTACTTGGGGTTATGGGATTTTATGGGGTTTTAAAATTTAGGGGTTTTGGGGTTTTACTTGGGGTTTGAGATTTTTTTTATTTTTAGATTTTAGGGGTTTTGGGATTTTGGGGATTTTGGGGGATGAGGTTTTAGGGGATTTATGGGATTTTATTTGGGGTTATGAGGTTTTATAGGGATTTTTAAATTTTAAGGGTTTTACTTGGGGTTTTATGGAAATTTTATCAGATTTTAGGGGTTTTTGGGGTTTTGGGATTTGGGGGTTTGGGGGATTTTGGGGATTTTGGGGATGAGGTTTTAGGGGATTTATGGGATTTACTTGGGGTTATGGGATTTTATGGGATTTTTAAACTTTAGGGGTTTTGGGGTTTTACTTTGGGGTTATGGGATTTTTTTGGATTTTTCAGATTTTAGGGGTTTTGGGGTTTTGGGATTTTGGGGGTTTTGGGGGATGAGGTTTTAGGGGATTTATGGGATTTTGCTTGGGGTTATGGGATT
Organism: Luscinia luscinia; assembly: GCA_034336685.1. Taxonomy (NCBI): domain Eukaryota; kingdom Metazoa; phylum Chordata; class Aves; order Passeriformes; family Muscicapidae; genus Luscinia; species Luscinia luscinia. The sequence continues at coordinate 39,309 of JAKWBO010000138.1, forward strand.
TTATGGGGATTTTTGAATTTTAGGGGTTTGTGGGATTTTACTTGAGGTTTTATGGGGGGTTTTATCAGATTTTAGGGGTTTTGGGATTTTGGGGGTTTTGGGGGATTTGGGGGATGAGATTTTAGGGATTTATGGGATTTTACTTGGGGTTTTGGTATTTTATGGGATTTTTGGATTTTAGGGGTTTCTGGGGTTTTAGGGTTTGAGGAAATTTGGGGGATGAGGTTTTAGGGGATTTATGGTATTCTGTTTGGGGTTATGGGATTTTGGGGATGAGATTTTAGGAGATTTATGGGATTTTGTTTGGGGTTTTGGGATTTTTTTTTAATTTTTTTAGATTTTAGGGGTTTTGGGATTTTGGGGGATTTTGGGGGATGAGGTTTTAGGGGATTTATGGGATTTTACTTGGGGTTATGAGATTTTATGGGGATTTTTTAAATTTTAGGGGTTTGTGGGGTTTTGGGATTTGGGGATTTTTAAACTTTAGGGGTTTTTGGAGGTTTTGGGATTTTATGGGGATTTTTTGGATTTTAGGGGTTTTGGGATTTTGGGGGTATTTTGGGATGGTTCTGAGCTCCCAGTTTGCCCAGTTTGCTGTACTGGGCCAGGGTTTATGGTGTTTTATGGGATGTTTATGGGACGTTCATGGGATTTGGGCTGACTTTGGGGTAGTTTTTGGGGTATTTTGGGGGTATATTTGGGATTTTTGGGGTGGTTCTGAGCTCCCAGTTTGCCCAGTTTGCCGTGCTGGGCCGCCTCACCGAGCTGGGCTGGGACTATGGGATGGTTATGGGATGTTTATGGGATGTTGTTTTATGGGATATTTTTGGGATTTTTGGGGTGTTTTTGGGGATATTTTTGGGATATTTTGGTGTGGTTTTGGGATATTTTTGGGATATTTTGGGGATATTTTTGGGGATATTTTTGGGATATTTTTGGGATATTTTTAGGAGTATTTTGGGGATATTTTAGGATATTTTTAGGGTGTTATTGGGATATTTTTGGTGTGTTTTGGGGATATTTTTGGATATTTTGGGATATTTTAGGATTTTGGGGGGATTTTTGGGGTATTTTGGGGATATTTTGGGGCGGCTCTGAGCTCCCAGTATCCCCAGTTTGCCGTGCTGGGCCACCTGGCCCCGAGCTGGGCTGGCATTATGGGATGTCTATGGGATGTTGTTAATGGGATATTTTTGGGATATTTTTGGGGTATTTTGGGGGATATTTTTGGGGATATTTTTGGGGATATTTTGGGGTGGCTCTGAGCTCCCAGTTCCCCCAGTTTGCCGTGCTAGGGGTTTATGGTGGTTTATGGGATGTTTATGGGGTTTGGGCTGGTTTTGGGCTGTTTTTTGGGGTGTTTTTGGGATATTTTGGGGTTTTTTTGGATGGCTCTGAGCTCCCAGTTCCCCCAGTTTGCCGTGCTGGGCCGCCCTGGCCCGAGCTGGAGCTGGCATTATGGGATGTCTATGGGATGTTGTTAATGGGATATTTTTGGGGTATTTTTGAGGATATTTTTGAGGATATTTTGGGGTATTTTTGGGATATTTTTGGGGTGTTTTTGGGATATTTTTAGGGTGTTTTTGGGGATATTTTTGGGGTGTTTTTGGGATATTTTTCGGATATTTTTGGGGATATTTTTTGGGATATCTTTTGGATATTTTTGGGGATATTTTTGGGATATTTTTGGGATTTTGGGGGGGGATTTTTGGGATACTTTTTGGGTATTTCTGGGTGTTCCTGAGCTCCCAGTTGTCCCAGTTTGCCGTGCTGGGGGTTTATGGTGGTTTATGGGATGTTTATGGGGTTTGGGCTGGTTTTGGGGTATTTTGGGGATATTTTGGGGTATTTTGGGATGGCTCTGAGCTCCCAGTATCCCCAGTTTGCCGTGCTGGGCCGGCTGGCGCACGAGGTGGGCTGGAAGTACCGGGATGTGACCGAGGCTCTGGAGCAGAAGAGGAAGGCCAAGGCCCGGCTGCGCTACGGCAAGAAGAGGAAGATGATGGTGAGCAAAAAATCCCCAAAATCCTCCCCAAAATCCTCCCCAAAAAACTGGAGGGGGGTTCTGCAAAACACGGGGCGGGGAGGCTGCCAAACCCGGAATAAAAATAAATAAACAAACAAACAAATAAATAAATAAATAAATAGATAAATAAAAATATTAAAAATAATAGTAAATAATAATAGTAAATAATAGTAAATAATAGTAAATAATAATAATAAAACACGGGGCAGGGAGGCTGCAAAACCCGGAATATAAATAAATAAGTAAATAAATAAATAAATAAATATTGAAAATAATAGTAAATAATAATGGTAAAAATTAGTAAATAATAGTTAATAATAATAATCATAATCGTGATAATAATGATAACCCAGAATAAAAATAAATAAATAAATGAATATAGGTATTAAAAATAATAGTAAATAATGATAGTAAAAGATAGTAAATAATAATAATAAAACACGGGGCGGGGAGGCTGCAAAACCCGGAATAAAATTACGTAAATAAATATAAATATTAAAAATAATAGTAAATAATTGTAATAAAAAATAGTAAAAGATAGTAAATAATAGTAGTAATAATAATAATAATAATAGTAATCGTAATCGTAATCATAATAATAACCTAAATAAATAAATAAATAAATAAATAATTATAAATATTAAAATAATCGTAAATAATAATGGTTAAGAATAGTAAATAATAGTAAATAATAGTTAATAATAATCATAATCGAAATAATAATAACCCAGAATAAAAATAAATAAATAAATATAGATATTAAAAATAATAGTAAATAATAATAGTAAAAATAGTAAATAATAGTAAATATTAGTTAATAATAATAATCATAATCGTAATAATAATAATAACAACCCAGAATAAAAGTAAATAAATAAGTTAATATAAATATTAAAAGTAATAGTAAATAGTAATAGTAAAAAATAGTAAATAATAGTAAATAATAATAATAAAACACGGGGCAGGGAGGCTGCAAATCCTGGAATAAAATTAAATAAATAAATATAAATATGAAAAAAAATGGTAAATAATAATAGTAAATAATAGTAAATAATAGTTAATAATAATAATAATCATAATAATAACCCACAGTAAAAATAAATAAATAAATATAAATATTAAAATAATAGTAAATAGTAATGGTAAAAAATAGTAAATAATAGTAAATAATAGTTAATAATAATAATCATAATCCTAATCGTGATAATAATAATAACCCAGAATAAAAATAAATAAATAAATGAATATAGGTATTAAAAATAATAGTAAATAATAATAGTAAAAAATAGTAAATAATAGTAAATAATAATAATAAAACACGGGGCGGGGAGGCTGCAAAACCCGGGATATAAATAAATGAATAAATAAATAAATAAATGTAAATAATAATGGTAAAACATAGTAAATAATAGTTAATAATAATTGTAATAATAATCGTGATAATAATAATAACCCAGAATAAAAATAAATAAATAAGTAAATATAGATATTAAAAATAATAGTATATAATAATAGTAAAAAATAGTAAATAATAGTAAATAATAATAGTAAAAAATAGTAAATAATAATAATAAAACACGGGGCAGGGAGGCTGCAAAACCCGAAATAAAAGTAAATAAGTAAATAAATAAATAAAAATATTAATATAAATAATAATAGTTAATAATAATAATAATAATAATAATAATAATAATAATAATAATAATAATAATAATAATAATAATAATAATAACCCGGAGTAAAATTAAATAAGTAAATAAAATACTATTAATATAAATAATAATAATATTAATAATAATAATAATAATACTAACCCGGAATAAAATTAAAGAAGTAAATAAAATAATATAAATAATAATAGTATAATAATAATGGTATACTAATAATAGTAGTAGTAGTAATAATAATCATAACCCAGAATAAAAATAAATAAATTAATTAATATAAATATTAATGATAATAGTAATAAAAATAATAATAATAACAGCAATAATAATCACAATAATCACAGTAATATTTAATAAAAAAATAATAATTAATAAATTTAAGCTTAAGGAATACATTTCTAAAAGTCAGGAATTAATTCCGTTAAGGCAGAAATGAATTCCTGAGGAGTAGGAAGAAATTCCTAAAAAAAAAATTCCTAAAGAATAAATTTCTAAAGAATAAATTCCTAAAAAATGAATTCATAAAGAATAAATTACTAAAGAATAAATTCCTAAAAACCAGGAATTAATTTTTTAAAGGCAGAAATTAATTACTGAAAAGTAAGAATAAATTCCTAAAGGATGGATTCCTAAAGGATAAATTGCTAAAGAATAAATTCCTAAAAATAAATTCCTAAAAAACAGGAATTAATTCCTGAAAAACAGAAATGAATTCCTGAATAGTAGGAAGAAATTCCTAAGGAATAAATTCCTAAAGAATAAATTCCTATAGAATAAATTCCTAATGAATGAATTAATTCCTAAAGAAGAAGTTCCTAAACAATGAATTCATAAAGAAGAAATTCCTAAAAAATAAACTCCTAAAGAATAAATTCCTAAAAAATAAATTCCTAAAAAAGAGGAATTAATTCCTGAGAGACAGAAATTAATTCCTGAGGAGTAGGAAGAAATTCCTAAAGAATAAATTCCTAAAGAATGAATTCATAATGAATAAATTACTGAAGAATAAATTCCTAAAAACCAGGAATTAATTCCTGAAAGGCAGAAATTAATTCCTGAGGAGTAGGAAGAAATTCCTAAAGAATAAATTTCTAAAGAATAAATTTCTAAAGAATAAATTCCTAAAAAATAAATTCCTAAAAACCAAGAATTAATTTCTTAAAGGCAGAAATTAATTCCTGAAGAGTAGGAAGAAATTCCTAAAGAAGAAATTCCTGAAAAATAAATTCCTAAAGAATAAATTTCTAATGAATAAATTCCTAAAAAATGAATTCATAAAGAAGAAATTCCTAAAGAATAAATTCCTAAAAAACAGGAATTAATTCCTTAAAGGCAGAAATTGATTCCTGAAGACCAGAAACAAATTTAAACAAATAAATAGATTTTTTAAAAAATTAAATTTAAGGAATAAGTTTTTAAAGAACAGGGATAAATTCCTTAAAATTGGGAATAAATTCCTTAAAGCCAGAAATAAATTCCTAAAGACCACAAATAAACTTAAATAAATCAAATTTTACAAGAAGTTTAAATTTAAGAAATAAATTCCTGAAAAACTGAATAAATTTCTAAAAACCAGGAATAAATTCCTAAAACTGGGAATAAATTTAAATAAATAAATAAATAAAATTTAAAATCCATTTTAAGTTAGAAAAATAAGTTTTTTTCAAATCAGGAATAAATTTTTTAGAACCAAGAATAAAATTGTAAAGACCAAGAATAAATGTGAGTAAATAAACAGATTTTTAAATAAATCGAAATTAAGGCAATAAATTCCTTCAAACCAGGAATAAAAAATTCCTTCAAACCAGGAATAAAAAATTCCCTGAGCTCAGGGAAAGCCCCAGGTGGGGGTGGGGGTGACTTGGGGACCTGCCAGTGCCTCAATTTTCTGATTTTTCCTCTTTCTTCCTTTTTTTCCCATTTTTTTTCCCCATTCCCTCCCAAATTTTCCCATTTTTTCCCAATTTTTTCCCATTTTTCCCATTCTCTCCCATTTTTTCCCTTCTCTCCCAATTTTTCCCAATTTTTCCCAATTTTTCCCCATTTTTCCCATTTTCCCCCATTTTTTCCCCATTTTTTCCCCATTTTTTCCCCATTTTTTCCCATTTTTTACCATTTTTTACCATTTTTTACCAATTTTTCCCAATTTTCCCAATTTTTCCCAATTTTTCCCCATTCTCTCCCATTTTTTCCCCATTTTTCCCCCATTTTCCCCATTTTTTCCCCATTGTTTCCCAATTTTTCCCATTTTTCCCAATTTCCCCATTTTTCCCCCATTCTCTCCCATTTTCCTTCCATTTTTCCCATTTTTCCCCAATTTTTCCCAATTTTTCCCCATTTTTTCCCCATTTTTCCACATTTTCCCCCCGTTTTTTCCCCTTTTTTCCCCATTCTCTATCAACTTTTCCCATTTTTTGTTCAATTCTCTCCCATTCTCTCCCCATTCTCTCCCCATTTTTCCCATTTTTACCAATTTTTCTCCATTTTTCCAATTTTCCCATTCCCTCCCAATTTTTCCCATTTTTCCCCCATTCTCTCCCCATTTTTCCCCATTTATTCCCCATTCTCCCCCAAATTTTTCCCATTTTTCCCCCTTCTCTCCCAATTTTTCCGATTTTCCCATTCCCTCCCAATTTTTCCCATTTTTCCCCCATTTTCCCGTTTTTCCCATTTTTTCCGCATTCTCTCCCGATTGTTCCCTTCTCTCCCAATTTTTCCCATTTTTTCCCAATTTTCCCCTTTTTCCCCATTCTCTCCCCGTTTTTCCCATTTTCCCCCATTTTCTCCGTTTTTCCCTTTTTTCCCTCATTTTTTTCCTGTTTTTCCCCTGTTCTCTTTCCTTTTTTCCTCCATTTTTCCCATTTTTTCCCCATTCTATTTTTGCCTTCTTTTTTCCCCTTTTTCCCCCATTTTCCCATTTTCCCCTTCTCTCCCCATTTTCCCCCATTTCTCCCGTTTTCCCCATTTCCCCCATTTTTTCCTGTTTTCCCCATTCTCTCCCGTTTTTCCCATTTTTCCCATTTTCCCTCTTCTCTCCCCATTTCCCCGTTTCTCTCCCCTTGTCTCCCCCTTTTTCCCCATTTTTCCCCCTTTTTCCCCCTTTTTCCCCCTTTTCCCCCTTTTCCCCCTTTTTCCCCATTTTCCCCATTTTCCCCATTTTCCCCATTTTCCCATATTTTCCCCATTTTTTCCCCATTTTTTCCCCATTTTTTCCATTTTTTCCCCATTGTTTCCCAAATTTTCCCAATTTTTCCCATTTTCCCCATTCTCTCCCATTTTTCCCAATTTTTCCCAATTTTCCCAATTTTTTCCCCATTTTTTTCCCCATTCTCTCCCATTTTCTCCAATTTTTCCCCATTTTTCCCCATTTTCCCCATTCTCTCCCAATTTTTCCCCATTTTTCTCCATTCTTCCCCAATTTCCCCATTCTCTCCCTATTTTCCCATTTTCCCCCTTTTTCCTCTATTTTCCCGTTTTCCCCATTCTCTCCCTATTTTTCCCATTTTCCCCCATTCTCTCCCCATTTTTCCCCATTTTCTCCCGTTTTCCTCATTTTTCCCCCATTTTTCCTGTTTCCCCGTTCTCTCCCCATTTTCCCCATTTTGCCCCTTCTCTCTCCTTTTTCCCCATTTTTCCCTGTTCTCTTTCAATTTTCCCCATTTTTCCCATTCTCTCCCATTTTTCCCAATTTTCCCAATTTTTCCCAATTTTCCCGATTTTCCCTATTTTTCCCATTCCTCCCAATTTTTCCCATTTTCCCCTTTTTTCCTCATTTTTCCCCCTTCTCTCCCATTTTTTCCATTTTTCCCTTCTCTCCCATTTTCCCATTTTTCCCCATTTTTACCAATTTTCTCCATTCTTCTTCATTTTCCCATTTTTTCCCAATTTTCCCTATTCTCTACCAACTTTTCCCATTTTTTCTCCAATTCTCTCTCCATTCTCTCCCCATTTTCCCATTTTCCCCATTTTTCCCATTTTCCCATTTTCCCCATTTTCCCCATTTTTCCCCATTTTTCCCCATTTTTTCCCATTTTCCCCATTTTCCCCATTTTCCCCCATTTTTCCCCCATTTTCCGCCATTTTTCCCAATTTTTCCCTATTCTCTACCAACTTTCCCTTTTTTTCTCCAATTCTCTCCCCATTTTCCCATTTTCTCCCGTTTTCCCCATTTTTCCCCCATTTTTTACCGTTTTTCCCGTTCTCTCCCCATTTTTCCCCCATTTTTCCCATTTGCCCCATTTTCCCATTTTCCCCCATTTTCCCATTTTCCCCCATTTTTCCCATTTTCCCCATTTTCCCATTTTCCCCCCATTTTCCCATTTTCCCCGTTTTCCCCGTTTCTCTCCCCATGTTCCCCCATTTTCCCTCATTTTCCCTTTTTCCTCATTTTTCCCGTTTTCCCCTTCTCTCCCCATTTTTCCCCCTTTTCCTCCCCGTTTACCCGCATTTTTCCCCATTTTTCCCATTTCCCCATTTTCCCCCATTTTCCCCATTTTTCCCCATTTTTCCCCCTTTTTCCCCATTTTTTACCCCATTTTTCCCGTTTTTTCCCGTTCTCTCCCCATTTTCCCTGTTCTCTCCCCTTTTTCCCTCTTTTTCCCCTTTTTCCCATTTTCCCTCTTCTCTCCCCATTTTCCCCATTTTTCCCCCTTTTCCCTTTTTCCCCATTTTCCCCATGTTTTTCCCATTTTCCATTTTCCCCATTTTTCCTGTTTTCCCCGTTCTCTCCCATTTTTCCCCATTTTTTCCCTCATTTTCCCCATTTTTCCCATTTCCTTCTTCTGTCCCCATTTTTTCCCATTTTCCCCCATTTTTCCCCATTTTCCCATTTTCCCCATTTTCCCATTTTTCCCTCTTTTTCCCCTTTCTCTCCCCATTTTCCCATTTTCCCATTTTTCCCATTTTCCCCATTTTTCCCATTTTCCCCATTTTCCCCATTCTCCCCATGTTCCCCCATTTTCCCCTCATTTTCCCCTTTTCCCTCATTTTTTCCCTTTTTCCCCTTCTCTCCCCATTTTCCCCTTTTTCCCCGTTTTCCCACATTTTCCCCTTTTTTCCCATTTCCCCCATTTTCCCCATTTTCCCCATTTTCCCATTTTTCCCTTTTTCCCATTTTCCCCGTTTTCCCCATTCTCTCCCGTTTTTCCCCCCATTTTCCCATTTCCCCCATTTTTCCCCATTTTCCCCATTTTCCCCATTCTCTCCCATTTTCCCCATTTTCTCCCCGTTTTCCCAATTTTCCCCATTTTCCCATTTCCCCCTTATCTCTCCATTTTTCCCCATTTCTCCCGTTTTCCCCATTTCCCCCCAATTTTTTCCTGTTTTTTCCCATTCTCTCCCGTTTTCCCATTTTTCCGATTTTCTCCCATTCTCTCCTTTGTCTCCCCATTTTCCCCCTTTTCCCCTTTCCCCCTTTTTTCCCTCTTTTTCTTATTTTCCCCTCTTCTCTCGCCATTTTCCCCCATTTTCCCCCTTTTCCCATTTTTCCCATTTCCCCATTTTCTCCCCGTTTTTTCCCCATTTTCTCCCCGTTTTTCCCCATTTTTCCCCATTTTTCCTGTTTTCCCATTCCCTTCCCATTTTTTTCCCATTTTTCCCTCATTTTCACCATTTTCCCATTTTCCCCATTTTTCCCATTTTCCCGTTTTTCCCCCATTCCCTCCCGTTTTTCCCTTTTTTCCCATTTTTCCCCATTCTCTCCCCATTTTCCCCATTTTCTCCCTGTTTTTCCCAATTTTTCCCCATTTTTCCTGTTTTTCCCGTTCTCTCCCCATTTCCCGATTTTCCCCATTCTCTCCCGTTTTCCCCGTTTTCCCCGTTTTTCCCCGTTTTTCCCTCTTTTTCCCTCTTTTTCCCTCTTTTTCCCCCTTTTTCCCCCTTTTCCCCCCTTTTTCCCCTTTTTCCCCTTTTCCCCCATTTTTCTCTCATTCTCTCCCCATTTCCCCCATTTTCTCCCCGTTTTCCCTTTTTCCCCTCATTTTTCCCTGTTTTCCCGTTTCCCTTCCCTTTTTCCCATTTTCCCTGTTCTCCCCAATTTTCCCCGTTTTTCCCCGTTCTCTCCCCGTTTTTCCCAATTTTCCCCGTTTTTCCCATTTTTCCCATTTTCCCCATTTTTTCCCATTTTCCCCCATTTTTTCCCATTTTCCCCATTTTTCCCATTTTCCCCTCTTCTCTCCCCATTTTTCCCTCTTTATCCCCTTTCTCTCCCCATTTTCCCATTTTCCCCATTTTCCCATTTTCCCCCATTTTCCCATTTTCCCCCATTTTCCCATTTTCCCCGTTTTCCCCGTTCTCTCCCCATGTTCCCCATTTTCCCCTCGTTTTTCCCTTTTTCCCTCATTTTTCCCATTTTCCCTCTTCTCTCCCCATTTTTCCCCCTTTTTCCCCCGTTTTACCCACATTTTCCCCCTTTTTTCCCATTTCCCCCGTTTTTTCCCCCATTTTTTCCCATTTTTTCCCTTTTCCCCATTTTCCCCGTTTCTCCCCGTTCTCCCTGTTTTTCCCATTTTTCCCATTTTCACTTCTTCTGTCCCCATTTTTTCCCATTTTCCCCCATTTTTCCCCTTTTTCCCCTTTTTCCCATTTCCCCCATTTTCCCCATTTTCCCCCTTGTTTCCCATTTTCTCCCGTTTTCCCCATTTTCCCCCATTTTTTCCCTGTTTTTCCCCGTTCTCTCCCCATTTTTCCCCCTTTTTTCCCCAACATTTTCCCCTTCTCTCCCCATTTCCGCCCCATTTTCTCACCGTTCTCTCCCCATTTTTCCCCATTTTTCCCTCATTTTCCCATTTTTCCCCCCTTGTTTCCCCATTTTTCCCATTTTCCCCCATTTTTTCCCATTTTTCCCCATTTTCCGTCGTCTCTCCTCCCAGAGCCATGCGCCGCCGGACGTAGCGCAGCTGAGAAGAAAAGCAGCGCCGTTCACGGCGGTGCTGAAGGCAGCACGGGCTGCTGCTGTGAGAAATAAACCAAACTGGGATGGACTGGGAGGCGTCTGAGCTTTACTGGGATGGACTGGGATGGACTGGGACACACTGGGATGGACTGGGATGCACTGGGATGGACTGGGATGGACTGGGAGGCATGAGGGCGCCCGTTCACGGCGGTGCTGAGGCAGCACGGGCTGCTGCTGTGAGAAATAAACCAAACTGGGATGAACTGGGAGCCGTCTGTGTGTTACTGGGATGGACTGGGAGTGTCTGTGTGTTACTGGGACAGACTGGGATGCACTGGGACAGACTGGGATGCACTGGGATGCACTGGGAGCGCAGGGCAGCGCCGCTCACGGCGGTGCTGAGGCAGCACGGGCTGCTGCTGTGAGAAATAAACCAAACTGGGATGGACTGGGAGTGTCTGAGTGTTACTGGGATGCACTGGGAGTGTCTGAGTGTTACTGGGATGGACTGGGAGCCGTCTGAGCGTTACTGGGATGGACTGGGATGGACTGGGACACACTGGGATGGACTGGGATGGACTGGGAGGCTGAGGGCGGCGCCGTTCACGGCGGTGCTGAGGCAGCACGGGCTGCTGCTGTAATAAACCAAACTGGGATGAACTGGGAGCGTCTGAGTGTTACTGGGATGGACTGGGAGTGTCTGTGTGTTACTGGGACGCACTGGGATGGACTGGGATGCACTGGGATGCACTGGGAGCGCAGGGCGGCGCCGCTCACGGCGGTGCTGAGGCAGCACGGGCTGCTGCTCTGAGAAATAAACCAAACTGGGATGAACTGGGAGTGTCTGAGCTTTACTGGGATGGACTGGGAGTGTCTGAGTGTTACTGGGATGGACTGGGAGTGTCTGAGTGTTACTGGGATGCACTGGGATGCACTGGGATGCACTGGGAGCGCAGGGCGGCGCCGTTCATGGGGCGCTGCTTTAATAAACCCAAAACCAATCCAAACTGGGACAGACTGGGAGAGTCTGGGCTGTACTGGGAGTGTGTGTGTGATACTGGGACAGACTGGGATGGACTGTGTGTTACTGGGACAGACTGGGACAGACTGGGAGTGTGTGTGTGATACTGGGATGGACTGGGACAGACTGGGAGTGTCTGAGCTTTACTGGGAGTGTGTGTGATACTGGGACAGACTGGGAGTGTCTGTGTGTTACTGGGACAGACTGGGACAGACTGGGAGTGTCTGTTACTGGGAGTGCCTGTGTGTTACTGGGACAAACTGGGACAAACTGGGACAGACTGGGACAGACTGGGACGGACTGGGACAGACTGGGAGTGTCTGTGTGATACTGGGACAGACTGGGACAGACTGGGAGTGTTTGTTACTGGGAGTGCCTGTGTGTTACTGGGACAAACTGGGACAGACTGGGACAGACTGGGACAGACTGGGACGGACTGGGACAGACTGGGAGTGTCTGTGTGATACTGGGACAGACTGGGACAGACTGGGAGTGTGTGTGTGATACTGGGATGGACTGGGACAAACTGGGAGTGTCTGTGTGATACTGGGAGTGTCTGTGTGATACTGGGATGGACTGGGACAAACTGGGAGTGTCTGTGTGATACTGGGAGTGTGTGTGTGATACTGGGATGGACTGGGACAGACTGGGAGTGTTTGTTACTGGGAGTGCCTGTGTGTTACTGGGACAAACTGGGACAAACTGGGACAGACTGGGACAGACTGGGACGGACTGGGACAGACTGGGAGTGTCTGTGTGATACTGGGACAGACTGGGACAGACTGGGAGTGTGTGTGTGATACTGGGATGGACTGGGACAAACTGGGAGTGTCTGTGTGATACTGGGAGTGTCTGTGTGATACTGGGATGGACTGGGACAAACTGGGAGTGTCTGTGTGATACTGGGAGTGTGTGTGTGATACTGGGATGGACTGGGACAGACTGGGAGTGTTTGTTACTGGGAGTGCCTGTGTGTTACTGGGACAAACTGGGACAAACTGGGACAGACTGGGACAGACTGGGACGGACTGGGACAGACTGGGACAGACTGGGAGTGTCTCTGTGTGTTACTGGGAGTGTGTGTGTGATACTGGGACGGACTGGGTCAGACTGGGAGTGTCTGTGTGTGTTACTGGGACAGACTGGGACGGACTGGGACAAACTGGGACAGACTGGGACAGCACCAGGTCGGGTTTCGGGGCCGCCTCCCGAGGTTTTATTGATTCCTGATCATAATTGTGGGTGTGATTAATTGGCGTTAATTGGCGTTAATTGGCGTTAATTGGTTTGGTGGTCACTGCAGAGCCGGTCAGCGGTCACTCTGGGGTCAGGGGTCACTCAGTGGTCACTCATTGGTCACTATAGAGTGGTCAGTGGTCATTCCACAGGGGTCACTCTGGTCACTCAGAGGTCACTCAGGCCGGTCAGTGGTCACTCACTGGTCACTCAGGGTCACTCAGTGGTCAGTGGGTGGTCACTCAGTGGTCACTCACTGGTCACTCAAGCTGGTCAGTGGTCACTGGTCAGTGGTCAGTGCGTGGTCACTCGGTCACTCATTGGTCAATGGTCACTCAGTGGTCACTCAGGTCAGTGGTCACTCTGGTCACTCGGTGGTCACTCGTTGGTCACTCTCAGTGGTCAGTGGGTGGTCACTCTGGTCACTCTCGGTGGTCACTCAGGTCAGTGGTCACTGGTCACTCTTGTTGGTCACTTGGTCACTCAGGGTCACTCGGTCACTCCGTGGTCACTTCGGTCACTCTCGGTGGTCACTCAGTGGTCACTGGTCACTCGTTGGTCACTCTGGTTACTGTGGTCACTCGGTGGTCAGCGGCTGCAGCCCCAGCTGTGCCCGTGCCCGGTCCAGCAGCCGCGCGATCAGCTCGCTCTCGGCCAGCGGCATCTCGGGGCTCTCGGTCAGCCCTGCCCGAAATCGCCCAAAATCAGCAAAATCGCCCAAAATCATCCAAAATCACCCAAAATCACCCCAAAATGTGAGATAATCACCCAAAATCAGCCCAAAATCACCCAAAATCTGTCACCCCAAAATCGCGCCCCAAAATCTGAGACAATCATCCCAAAATCACCCCAAAATGTGAGACAGTCACCCCAAAGTCACCCCAAGTCACCCCAAAATCTCCCCAAAATCACCCCAAATGACAAAGTCACCCCAAAATCACCCCAAAATGTGAGATAATCACCCAAAATCACCCCAAAATGTGACATTTCCCCCAACCCCACCCTGCAGCAGGCACTGCTGACCCCCAAACCCCAAAATCCCCAAATTTCCCCCCAAAACCCCCAAATTTCCCCCCCAAACCCCCAAATTCTCCCCCAAAATGTGACATTTTCCCCCAAAATCCCCAAATTTCCCAAAATCCCGGGATTTCCCCCCAACCCCCAAATTTCACCCCAAAATCCCCGGGTTTCACCCCAATGCCACCCTGCAGCAGGCACTGCTGCCCCCAGGCCCCAAAATCCCGGGATTTCCCCAAAACCCCAAATTCCCCCCAAAATCCCCAAATTCCTCCCCAAAATCCCCAAATTCCCCAAAATCCCAAATTCCCCCAAACCGCACCCTGGAGCAGGCACTGTCACCCCCAAAACCCCAAAATGTGATTTTCCCCAAAATCCCCAAATTTTCCCCAAAATCCCACCCTGCAGGCGGCACTGCTGACCCCCAGACCCCAAAACCCCCAAATTTCCCCCAAAACCCCACCCTGCAGCAGCCACTGTCAGCCCCAAAACCCCAAAAATCCTGGGATTTCACCCCAAAATGTCACATTTTCCCCAAAATCCCCAAATTTCCCAAAACCCCACCCTGCAGCAGGCACTGCTGACCCCCGAATCCCAAATCTCTGGATTTCCCCAAAACCCCCAAATGTCTCCCCAAAATCCCGGGATTTCCCCCCAAAACCCCAAATTTCCCCCTAAAATGTGATTTTCCCCCAAAACCCCCAAATTTCCCCCCAAAACCCCCAAATTTCCCCCCAAATCCCCAAATTTCCCCCAAAACCCCCAAATTTCTCCCCAAAAGCCCCAAAATGTCACATTTTCACCCCAAAATCCCACCCTGCAGCCGGCACTGCTGATCCTGCAGACCCCAAAACGCTAAATGTCCCCACAAAATGTGATTTTCCCCCAAATTTCCCCCAAAACCCCCAAATTTCCCCCCCCAAAATGTGACATTTTCCCCCAAAACCCCCAAATTTCCCCCAAAACCCCCAAATTTCCCCAAACCCATCCTGCAGCAGGCACTGCTGCCCCCAGACCCCAAAACCCCAAAATTTCACCCCCAAAACCCCCAAATTTTCCCCCAAATGTGATTTTTCCCCCAAAATGTCACATTTTCTTCCCAAAATCCCTGGATTTCCCCAAAACCCCCAAATTTCCCCCAAACCCCCCAAATTTCCCCCCAAAATGTGACATTTTCCCCAAAACCCCCAAATTTCCCCAAAACCCCCAAATTTCCCCCAAAATCCCCCAAATTTCCCCCAAAACCCCCAAATTTCCCCCAAAATCCCCGGATTTCCCCCAAAATCCCCAAATTTCTCCCCAAAATGTCACATTTTCACCCCAAAATCCCACCCTGCAGCAGGCACTGCTGATCCTCCAGACCCCAAAATCCCCAAATTTCCCCCAAAAACCCCCAAATTTTCCCCCAAAACCCCAAATTTCCCCCAAAATGTGACATTTTCCCCCAAAACCCCCAAATTTCCTCCCAAAATCCCCAAATTTCCCCAAACCCATCCTGCAGCAGGCACTGCTGCCCCCAGACCCCAAAACCCCAAAATTTCACCCCAAAACCCCCAAATTTTCCCCCAAAATGTGATTTTCCCCAAAATGTGACATTTTCCTCCAAACTCCCACACTGGAGCAGGCACTGTCACCCTCAGGACCCCAAAACCCCAAATTTCCCCCCAAAACCCCCAAATTTCCCCCCAAAATGTGATTTTTCCCCCCAAAACCCCCCAAATTTCCCCCAAAACCCCCAAATTCCCCCTAATCCCACCCCGGAGCAGGCACTGCTGCCCCCAGACCCCAAAATGTGATTTTTTCCCCAAAATCCCCAAATTTCCCCCAAAATGTGATTTTCCCCCAAATTTCCCCCCAAAATCCCGGATTTCCCCCAAAACCCCCAAACTTCCCCCAAAACCCCAAATTTCCCCCAAAATCCCCAAATTTCCCCCAAAATCCCCCAAATTTCCCCCCAAAACCCCCAAAATGTCACATTTTCCCCCAAAACCGCACCCCGGAGCAGGCACTGCCCCCAGACCCTAAAATGTGATTTTTTCCCCCAAAATCCCCAAATTTCCCCCAAATGTGATTTTCCCCCAAATTTCCCCCAAAATCCCCAAATTTCCCCCCAAAATGTGATTTTCCTCCCCAAATTTCCCCCCAAAACCCCCAAATTTCCCCCAAAATGTGATTTTCCTCCCAAAATTTCCCCAAAACCCCCAAATTTCCCCCAAAATCCCGGGATTTCCCCCAAAACCCTCAAATTTCCCCCCAAAACCCCCAAATTTCCCCCCAAAACCCCCAAATTTCCCCCCCAAAATGTGATTTTTCCGCCCAAAATCCCCGGATTTCCCCCAAAACCCCCAAACTTCCCCCCAAAAACCCCAAATTTCCCCCCAAAATCCCGGGATTTCCCCCCAAAACCCCCAAACTTCCCCCCAAAACCCCCAAATTTCCCCCCAAAATGTGATTTTTTTCCCCAAAATGTGATTTTTTCCCCCAAAATGTGATTTTTTTCCCCCAAAATGTGATTTTTCCCCAAAATGTGATTTTTCCCCCAAAATGTGATTTTTCCCCCAAAATGTGACATTTTCCCCCAAATCTCACCCCGAAGCAGGCACTGCTGCCCCCCAGACCCCAAAATGTGATTTTTCCCCCAAAACCCCCAAATTTCCCTAAATCCCCAAATTTCCCCCAAAACCCCCAAATTTCCCCCAAAATCCCCAAATTTCCCCCAAAATGTGACATTTCCCCCAAAATCGCACCCCGCAGCAGGCACTGCTGACCCCCCAGACCCCAAAATGTGATTTTTCCCCCCAAAACCCCAAATTTCCCCCCAAAATGTGACATTTTCCCCAAAACCCCAAATTTTCCCCCAAAATGTCACATTTTTCCCCCAAACCTCACCCCGCAGCAGGCACTGCTGACCCCCAGACCCCAAAATGTGATTTTTTCCCCCAAAATGTGATTTTTTCCCCCAAAATGTGATTTTTTCCCCCCAAAGTCCCCAAATTTCCCCCAAAATGTGATTTTTTTCCCCCCAAAATGTGATTTTTTCCCCCAAAACCCCCAAATTTCCCCCCAAATTTCCCCCCAAAATGTGATTTTTTCCCCCAAAACCCCCAAATTTCCCCCAAATTCCCAAATTTCCCCCAAAACCCCCAAATTTCCCCCAAAATCCCCAAATTTCCCCCAAAACCCCCGCAATTTCCCCCAAAATGTGATTTTTCCCCCCAAAATGTGATTTTTCCCCCAAATTTCCCCCAAAACCCCCAAATTTCCCCCCAAAATCCCAAATTTCCCCAAATCTCACCCCGCAGCAGGCAGTGGCGCACGTGCTCCGCCTCGAAGCGCAGCCCGCTGCTGTGCGGGAAGTTTTAGGGGGCCCGGGGGCGGCAGCGGAAGCGCTCGCGGCGCCCCCCACAGCAGCTCCGTGGGGCAGTTCATGTGCGACGGCAGCTGGGAAACAGCCCAAAAAAATAGAAATTGGGAATTAGGGAAAAGGGTTAAATAAAAAAATTAATCTAAAAAATAAATGCCAAAAAAAAAAAATCCCGGAAAAAATCTCCAAAAAGAAATCCCCCCAAAAAATCCCCCAAAAAATCCCAAAAATAAATCCAGAATTAGGAACAAGGGTTAAAATCCCAAAAAATAAATCCCAAAAAATAGAAATCGGGGTTGGGAAAAGGGTTAAAATGAAAACAAAATTAATCTCAAAATAAATACATACAAAAATAAATCCCGAAAAAAAAAAAAAATCCCCCAAAAAAATCCTAAAATAATCAGATTAGAAAAAGGGTTAAAATCCCAAAAAATAAATCCCAAAAATAGAAATCGGGGTTGGGAAAAGGGTTAAATAAAAAAATTAATCTAAAAAAATAAATGCCAAAAAAAAAAATCCCGAAAAAAAATCCCCCCAAAAATCCCAAAAATAAATCCTAAAATTAGAAAAAAGGGTTAAAATCCCAAAAAAATAAAATCCCAAAAAATATCCCAAAAAATAAATCCTAAAATTAGAAAAAGGGTTAAAATCCCAAAAATAAATCCCGGAAAAAATCCCAAAAAATAAATCCGGAATTAGAAAAAAGGGGTTAAAATCCCAAAAAAAAATCCCAAAAAATATCCCAAAAAAATAAAATCTTAAAATTAGGAAAAAGGGTTAAAATCCCAAAAATAAAATCCCAAAAAAATCCCAAAAATAATAAATCCTAAAATTAGAAAAAGGGTTAAAATCCCAAAAAAAATCCAAAAATCCCAAAAAATATCCCAAAAAAAATAAATCTTAAAAAATTAGAAAAAGGGTTAAAATCCCAAAAAAATAAATCCCAAAAAATCCCAAAAAATAAATCCGGAATTAGGAACAAGGGTTAAAATCCCAAAAAATAAATCCGAAAAAGTAGAAATCGGGGTGGGGAAAAAGGGTTAAATAAAAAAATTAATCTCAAAAAATAAATACAAAAAAAAAATCAACAAAAAAATCCCCCAAAAATCCCAAAAAATAAATCCTAAAATTAGAAAAAGGGTTAAAATCCCAAAAAATAAATCCCAAAAAATAGAAATCGGGGTTGGGAAAAAGGGTTAAATAAAAATTAGTCTCAAAATAAATAAATGCCAAAAAGAGGTCCGAAAAAATCCCCCAAAAAATAAAATCCCCAAAAAATTATCTCAAAAAATAAATCCGGAATTAGGAACAAGGGTTAAAATCCCAAAAATAAATCCCAAAAAGTAGAAATCGGGATTGGGAAAAGGGTTAAATAAAAAATTTAATCTCAAAAAAATAAATACCAAAAAAAATCCCCCAAAAAATCCCCCAAAAAAATCCTAAAATTAGAAAAAAGGGTTAAAATCCCAAAAATAAATCCCAAAAAATAGAAATCGGGGTTGGGAAAAGGGTTAAATAAAATAAAATTAATTAAAAAAATAAAATAAAATACAAAAAAAATCCCCGAAAAAAAATACCCAAAAAAATCCCCGAAAAAATAAATCCTAAAATTAAAAAAAAGGGTTAAAATCCCAAAAAAATAAATCCCAAAAAATAGAAATTGGGAATTAGGAAAGGGTTAAATAAAAAAATTAATCTCAAAAAATAAAATAAAATACAAAAAATAAAAATCCCCCGAAAAAAAATCCCCCCAAAAAATCCCCCAAAAAATCCTAAAATTAGAAAAAGGGTTAAAACCCCAAAAATAAATCCCAAAAATAGAAATCGGGGTTGGGAAAAGGGTTAAATAAAAAATTAGTCTCAAAAATAAATAAATGCCAAAAAAAAAAAAAATCCCGAAAAAAATCCCCCAAAAAATCCCAAAAAATAAAATCCCCAAAAATAAATCCAGAATTAGAAAAAAGGGTTAAAATCCCAAAAATAAATCCCAAAAAATAGAAATCGGGGTTGGGAAAAGGGTTAAATAAAAAAATTAATCCCCCAAAAAAATAAAATAAAATACCAAAAAAAAAAAAATCCCCCCCAAAAAAATCCCCAAAAAAATATCCTAAAAAAATAAATCCGGAATTAGGAACAAGGGTTAAAATCCCAAAAATTAAATCCCAAAAAATAGAAATCGGGGTTGGGAAAAGGGTTAAATAAAAAAAATTAATCTCAATAAAATAAAATACCAAAAAAAAAATCCCAAAAAAATCCCCCAAAAAATCCCAAAAAATAAATCCTAAAATTAGAAAAAGGGTTAAAATCCCAAAAAATAAATCCCAAAAAATAGAAATCAGGGGTTGGGAAAAGAGTTAAAATAAAAACATTAATCTCACAAAAATAAAATAAAATAAAATACAAAAAAAAAAAATCCCCCAAAAATAAAATCCCAAAAAATAAATCCAGGATTAGGAAAAGGGTCAAAAATCCCAAAAACAAATCCCCCAAAAAATCCCAAAATTAGAGACCAGGGTTAAAATCCAAAAAAAAATCTCAAAATTAGAAAAAGGGTTAAAATCCCCCTCCCCCAAAAAAAATCCCAAAAAATAAATCCAAAATTAGAGATCAGGGTCAAAATCCCCAAAAAATAAATCCCAGAATTAGAGATGAGGGTTAAAACCCAAAACCCAAACCCCAAAATTAGAGATCAGGAATGTGGGGGTTAAACCCCAAATAAAACCCAAATCCCAAAATTGGAAATCAGGGATTTTGGGGGTTTGTTGTTTTGGGGTTTTTGGGTTTTTGATTTTTGGGGATTTTTGGGGATTTTTGGGGTTTTGGGGTTTTTGGAGGTTTTGGGGGTTTTTGGGGGAGTTTGTGAGGTTTTTGGAGGGTTTTTAAGGTTTTTGGGGTTTTTGTTGTTTTTGGGTTTTTGGGATTTTTGGATTTTGGGATTTTTAAGGGTTTTTGGGGTTTTAGGGGTTTTGGGGTTTTGGGGTTTTTGGGTTTTGGGATTTTGGGGGTTTTTGGAGGGTTTTTGGGGTTTTTGGGGGGTTTGTGGGGTTTTTGGGGGGTTTTTGGGGTATTTTGAGTTTTTGGGGTTTTTGTTGTTTTTGGGATTTTTGGGATTTTTGGTTTTTGGGGGTTTTTGGGGGTTTTGGGGTTTTTGGAGGGTTTTTGGGGTTTTTGGGGGGTTTGTGGGGTTTTTTTGGGGGTTTTTCGGGGTATTTTGGGGTTTTTGGGGGTTTTTGTTGTTTTTTGGGGTTTTGGGATTTTTGGGGGTTTTTGGGGTTTTTGGAGGTTTTTGGGGTTTTTGGGGGTTTTTGGAGGGTTTTTGGGGGGTTTTTGGGGGTTTGTGGGGGTTTTGGGGGTTTTTCGAGGTATTTTGGGGTTTTGGGGTTTTTGTTGTTTTTTGGGTTTTGGGTTTTTGGGGTTTTTGGGGGGTTTTGGGGTATTTTGGGTTTTTTCGGGTTTTGGGGGTTTTTTTGGGGGTTTTTGGGGTTTTCGGGGGTTTTTTTGGGGGTTTTTGGGGTTTTGGGGGTTTTTTGGGGGAGTTTTTTGGGGTTTTTGGGGTTTTTTGGGGTTTTTGGGTCACCTCAGCCCATCCTTTGTGGCCCCCAGTATTGGGGTCGGTGTCTTTGGGGTTTTTTTTGGGGTTTTTTTGGGGGTTTTTTGGCGGGGTTTTGGGTTTTCGGGTTTTTCGGGGTTTTTGGGGTTTTTTGGGGTTTTGGGGTCACCTCAGCCCATCCTTTGGGGGCCCCCAGTTTCGTTGTCGGTTTCTTGGGGTTTTTTGGGGTTTTTGGGTTTTGGGGTTTTTGGAGTTTTTTTGGGGTTTTTCGGGGGTTTTTTGGGGGTTTTTGGGTCACCTCAGCCCATCCTTTAGGGCCCCTAGCGCCGCCCCCGGCAGCTCCCGAGACCATGGAGAAGGTGAGAGAGGCGAGAGAGCGGTCGGGGAAGGTGAGGGACAGACAGACGGACTCGTCCACGCCTGGAGAGGGGAGAAAAATGGGAAAATGGGAAATTAAATGAGGAAAAGAAATGGGAAATAAAATGGGAAAAAAGGAAATGAAATGGGGAATTAAATGGGGAATTAAATGGGAAAA
This sequence comes from Luscinia luscinia, assembly GCA_034336685.1. Taxonomy (NCBI): domain Eukaryota; kingdom Metazoa; phylum Chordata; class Aves; order Passeriformes; family Muscicapidae; genus Luscinia; species Luscinia luscinia. The sequence goes on from JAKWBO010000138.1 coordinate 60,617, forward strand.
ATGGGAAATGAAATGGGAAAAATGAGGGGAAGGTGAGGGACAGACAGACGGACTCGTCCACGCCTGGAACAGGGGGAAAGGGAAATTAAATGGGGAAATAAATGGGAAAAATGAGAAATGAAATGGGAAAAAAATACAAATGAAATGGGGAAATAAAATGGGAAAAAACCGGGAAAAATGGGAAATGAAATGGGGAAAATGAGGGGAAGGTGAGGGACAGACAGACGGACTCGTCCACGCCTGGAACAGGGGAAAGGGGAAATTAAATGGGGAAATGAAATGGGAAAAATGGGAAAAAATGGGAAATGAAATGGGAAATAAAATGGGAAATGAAATGGGAAAAATGGGAAATGAAATGGGGAAAATGAGGGGAAGGTGAGGGACAGACAGACGGACTCGTCCACGCCTGGAGAGGGGAAAAGGGGGAAAAATCGGGAATTAAATGGGGGAAAAAACAGGAAAAATGGGAAAAAAATAGGGAAATTAAATGGGAAGATGAGGGGGAAAAAATGGGAAAAATGGGAAAAAATGGGAAATGAAATGGGGAAATGAAATGGGAAATGAAATCGGGAAAATGAGAAAAAAGAAGAAATTAAAAGGGGAAAAATCCGGGAAAAATGGGAAAAAACGGGAAATGAAATGGGGAAAAATGAGGGGAAGGTGAGGGACAGACAGACGGACTCGTCCATGCCTGGAGAGGGGAAAAGGGGAAAATAAATGGGAAATAAAATGGGGAAAAAACAGGAAAAATGGGAAATGAAATGGGGAAATTAAATGGGGAAAAAACCGGGAAAAATGGGAAATGAAATGGGAAAATTAAATGGGGAAATGGGAAATGAAGTGGGAAAAAACAGGAAATGAAATGGGCAAAATGGGAAATGAAAAGGGAAATGAAATGGGAAAAATGGGAAAAAATGGGAAATTAAATGGGAAATAAAATGGGGAAAATGGGAAATTAAATGGGAAATGAAATGGGGAAATGGGAAATGAAGTGGGAAAAAACAGGAAATTAAATGAGCAAAATGGGAAATGAAAAGGGAAATGAAATGGGAAAAATGGGGAAAAATGGGAAATTAAATGGGAAATAAAATGGGGAAAATGGGAAATTAAATGGGAAATGAAATGGGAAATTAAATGGGAAAAATGGAAAAAAAGAAGAAATTAAAAGGGGAAAAATCCGGGGAAAATGGGAAAAAACGGGAAATGAAATGGGAAAAATGAGGGGAAGGTGAGGGACAGACAGACGGACTCATCCACACCTGGAGAGGGGGAAAAAACGGGAAAAATGTGAATGGAACGGGGAAATAAAACCGGGAAAATAGGAAATTAAACGGGAAATGAAATGGGAAATACAGGGGAAAAAAAGGGAAGTGAAAAGGGGAAATAAAATCGGGAAAAACAGGGAAAGAGGGGAAAAAATGGGAAATGAAACAGGGGAAAAAACGGGAAAAATGGGAAAAAATGGGAAATGAAATGGGGAATGAAATGGGAAATGAAATGGGGAAAATGGGAAAAAATAGGAAATGAAATGGAAAAATGAAATGGGAAATAAAGTGGGAATAATGGGAAAAATGGGAAAAAGGAAAATTAAATGGGGAAAAACAGGAAAAAATAGGGAAATAAAATGGGGGAAAACCGGGGGAAATGGGAAAAAATAGGAAATAAAATGGGGAAAGGAAATGGGAAATAAAATGGGAAAAATGGGAAAAAACAGCAAATGAAATGGGGAAATAAAATGGGAAATAAAATGGGGAAAATGGGAAATTAACTGGGAAATGAAATGGGGAATGAAATGGGAAAAATGGGAAAAAAACAGGAAATGAAATGGGGAATGAAATGGGAAAAAAACGGGAAAAATGGGAAATGAAATGGGAAAAATGGGAAAAAATGGGAAAAAACGGGAAATGAAATGGGAAAAATGGGAAATGAAATGGGGAAAATGAGGGGAAGGTGAGGGACAGACAGACGGACTCGTCCACGCCTGGAGAGGGGGAAAAAACGGGAAAAATGTGAATGGAACGGGGAAATAAAACCGGGAAAATAGGAAATTAAACGGGAAATGAAATGGGAAATACAGGGGAAAAAAAGGGAAGTGAAAAGGGGAAATAAAATCGGGAAAAACAGGGAAAGAGGGGAAAAAATGGGAAATGAAACAGGGGAAAAAACGGGAAAAATGGGAAAAAATGGGAAATGAAGTGGGGAATGAAATGGGAAATGAAATGGGGAAAATGGGAAAAAATAGGAAATGAAATGGAAAAATGAAATGGGAAATAAAGTGGGAATAATGGGAAAAATGGGAAAAAGGAAAATTAAATGGGGAAAAACAGGAAAAAATAGGGAAATAAAATGGGGGAAAAACGAAGGAAATGGGAAAAATAGGAAATAAAATGGGGAAAGGAAATGGGAAATAAAATGGGAAAAATGGGAAAAAACAGCAAATGAAATGGGGAAATAAAATGGGAAATAAAATGGGGAAAATGGGAAATTAACTGGGAAATGAAATCGGGAATGAAATGGGAAAAATGGGAAAAAAACAGGAAATGAAATGGGGAATGAAATGGGAAAAAAATGGGAAAAATGGGAAATGAAATGGGAAAAATGGGAAAAAATGGGAAAAAACGGGAAATGAAATGGGAAAAATGGGAAATGAAATGGGGAAAATGAGGGGAAGGTGAGGGACAGACAGACGGACTCGTCCACGCCTGGAGAGGGAGAAAAGGGGAAATTAAATGGGAAAAATGGGAAATGAAACGGGAAAAATGGGAAAAAACAGCAAATAAAAATGGGCAAATAAAATGGGAAGTAAAATGGGAAAAATGGGAAATAAAATGGAAAAATGGGAAAAAATGGAAAATGAAATGGGAAAAATGAGGGGAAGGTGAGGGACAGACAGACGGACTCGTCCACGCCTGGAGAGGGGGGAAAAATGGGAAATTAAATGGGGAATGAAATGGGAAAAATGGGAAATGAAATGGGAAAGAATGGGAAATAAAATGGGAAATGAAATGGGGAAATGAAATGGGAAATGAAATGGGAAAAATGAGGGGAAGGTGAGGGACAGACAGACGGACTCGTCCACGCCTGGAGAGGGGAAAAAGGGGAAATTAAATGGGGAATGAAATGGGGAAAATGGGAAAAAATGGGAAATGAAATGAGAAAATTAAATGGGGAAACGGGAAATGAAGTGGGAAAAAACAGGAAATGAAATGGGCAAAATGGGAAATGAAAAGGGAAATGAAATGGGAAAAATGGGGAAAAAATGGGAAATTAAATGGGAAATAAAATGGGGAAAATGGGAAATTAAATGGGAAATAAAATGGGGAAAATGGGAAATTAAACGGGAAATGAAATGGGAAATAAAATGGGAAAATGGGAAAAAAGAAGAAATTAAAAGGGGAAAAATCCGGGAAAAATGGGAAAAAACGGGAAAAAAAGGAAATTAAATGGGGAAATGAAATGGGGAAAATGAGGGGAAGGTGAGGGACAGACAGACGGACTCGTCCACGCCTGGAGAGGGGAAAAGGGGAAAAATCGGAAATTAAATGGGGGAAAAAACAGGAAAAAAGGGAAAAAAATAGAGAAATGAAATGGGAAGATGAGGGGAAAAATGGGAAAAATGGGAAAAAATGGGAAATGAAATGGGAAATAAAATCGGAAGTAAAATAGGAAAAATGGGAAATAAAATCGGAAGTAAAATGGGAAAATGGGAAATAAAATGGAAAATGGGAAAAAATGGGAAATGAAATGGGAAAATGGGAAAAAACGGGAAATGAAATGGGGAAAAACAGAGAGAGCGGGAAAAAACCGGGAAATGAAACGGGGGAAAATAAAAGGGGAAATGGGAAAATGGGGGAAATAAAAGGGGAAATGGGAAAAATGGGGAAAATAAATCGGGGAAATGGGAAAACGGGGGAAATAAAGGGGAAATGCAACGGGAGAACGAGGAAATGGAAATGGTCCCCCAGTGCCCCCAGTGCCTCCCCAGTGCCCCCCAGTTTGCCCAGTTCCCCATTCCCAGTTCCCATTCCCCAGTTCCCATTCCCAGTTCCCCAGTTCCCATTCCGAGTTCCTATTCCCAGTTCCCCAGTTCCCATTCCCAGTTCCCCAGTTCCCATTCCCAGTTCCCCCAGTTCCCATTCCGAGTTCCCATTCCCAGTTCCCATTCCCAGTTCCCATTCCCAGTTCCCCCAGTTCCCATTCCCAGCTCCCATCCCCAGTATCCCATTCCCAGCATCCCCAGTATCCCCATTGCCAGCATCCCCAGTATCCCCAGTATCCCATCGCCAGTATCTCCAGTATCCCCAGTGCCCATTCCCAGTATCCCCAGTATCCCCAGTATCCCAAGTATCCCCAGTATCCCCAGTATCCCATCCCCAGTATCCCCAGTATCCCATCCCCAGTATCCCCAGTACCCCCAGTATCTCCAGTATCCCATCCCCAGTATCCCCAGTATCCCCAGTATCCCCAGTATCCCCAGTGCCCATTCCCAGTATCCCCAGTATCCCCAGTATCCCATCCCCAGTATCCCCAGTATCCCCATCCCCAGTATCCCCAGTACCCCCAGTATCTCCAGTATCCCATCCCCAGTATCCCCAGTATCCCCAGTATCCCCAGTATCCCCAGTGCCCCATTCCCAGTATCCCCAGTATCCCCAGTATCCCCAGTATCCCCAGTATCCCCAGTGCCCCATTCCCAGTATCCCCAGTATCCCCAGTCCGTACCAGTCGGGTGCAGCACCCCATGAGCCCTCAGCTCGGTTGGCGCCCCGCCGTTGCCTAGCAACGCCAGCGCCATTTGCAGCCCGTAGGCCTCAGCTCCCATCCCCAGTATCCTAGTATCCCCAGTATCCCCAGTATCCCCAGTATCCCCAGTATCCCCAGTCCATACCAGTCGGGTGCAGCACGCCATGAGCCCTCAGCTCGGTGGGCTCCCCGCCGTTGCCTAGCAACGCCAGCGCCATTTGCAGCCCGTAGCCGCCCAGGTCCAGCAGGGCGCCGCCCCCCAGCGCGCGCTCGCGCAGGCGCGGCACGCCGCCCATGGCGAAGCCCAGCGCGCCCCGCAGCAGCAGCGGCGGCGGCCCCAGAGCGCCCCCAGCGGCCAGAGCGCGCAAGCGGCGCCAGGCGGGGAAGAAGCGCGTCCAGAAACCCTGCGGGGAAACTGGGGGTAACTGGGAGGAACTGGGAGGAACTGGGGAGTACTGGGAATGGGGAAACTGGGGGTACTGGGAGAACTGGGAGTACTGGGAGTACTGGGAATGGGGAAACTGGGGGTACTGGGGGAACTGGGAGGAACTGGGAGTACTGGGAGTACTGGGAATGGGGAAACTGGGGGTACTGGGGGAACTGGGAATGGGGAAACTGGGGGTAACTGGGAGGAACTGGGAGGAACTGGGAGTAACTGGGAATGGGGAAACTGGGGTACTGGGGATACTGGGGAACTGGGGAACTGGGAGCACTGGGAATGGGGAAACTGGGGGTGCTGGGGATACTGGGGAACTGGGGAACTGGGAGGAACTGGGAGGAACTGGGGAGTACTGGGGGACTGGGAATGGGGAAACTGGGGGTACTGGGGATACTGGGGAACTGGGGAACTGGGAGCACTGGGAATGGGGAAAACTGCGGGTGCTGGGGATACTGGGGAACTGGGAGTACTGGGAGTACTGGGAGCAACTGGGGGAACTGGGAGCACTGGGAATGGGGAAACTGCGGGTGCTGGGGATACTGGGGGAACTGGGGAACTGGGAGCACTGGGAATGGGGAAACTGGGGGATTGGGGGACTGGGGGACTGGGGAACTGGGGATACTGTGCATACTGGGAGTAACTGGGAGCAACTGGGGGACTGGGAATGGGGAAACTGGGGTACTGGCGAGTACTGGGAATGGAGAGACTGGGGGTACTGGGGGATACTGGGAGTACTGGGAGCAACTGGGAGCAACTGGGAGCAACTGGGAGTACTGGGAATGGGGAAACTGGGGTCCAGAAACCCTGCGGGAAACTGGGGGTACTGGGGGAACTGGGAGTACTGGGAGTACTGGGGGACTGGGAATGGGGAAACTGGGGGTACTGGGAGGAACTGGGAGTACTGGGAGTACTGGGAGCACTGGGAATGGGGAAACTGGGGGTACTGGGGGTACTGGGAATGGGGAAACTGAGGGGACTGGGAGGAACTGGGAGTATTGGGAGCAACTGGGAATGGGGAAACTGGGGGACTGGGGGGACTGGGAATGGAGAGACTGGGGATACTGGGGGAACTGGGAGTACTGGGAGCAACTGGGAGCAACTGGGGAGCAACTGGGAGCAACTGGGAGTACTGGGAACACTGGAAATATGGAAACTGGGGGTACTGGGGATACTGGAAATGGAGAGACTGGGGGTACTGGGGATACTGGGAGTACTGGGAGTACTGGGAACAACTGGGGGTACTGGGGATACTGCGGGACTGGGAGTACTGGGAGCAACTGGGATCAGCTGGGAGCAACTGGGAGTACTGGGAATGGGGAAACTACGGGTACTGGGGGTACTGGGAGCAACTGGGAGCAACTGGGAACACTGGGAATATGGAAACTGGGGGTACTGGGGGTACTGGGAATGGGGAAACTGGGGGACTGGGAGCAACTGGGAGCAACTGGGAGTACTGGGAGCAACTGGGAGCAACTGGGAGTACTGGGAATGGGGAAACTACGGGTACTGGGGGGTACTGGGGGAACTGGGTGTACTGGGAGTACTGGGAACACTGGGAATGGGGAAACTGGGGGTACTGGGGGAACTGGGGTATTGGGAATGGAGAAACTGGGGAACTGGGAGTACTGGGAATGGGGAAACTGGGGTCCAGAAACCCTGCGGGGGACTGGGGATACTGGGAGCGGGTCCCTGAGCACACTGGCCATACTGGGAGCACTGGGATCGGGGTCCCCGGCCATACTGGTGATACTGGTGATACTGGGAGCCGTCCCCACCTCCATGAGGAAGACGCGTCTCTCGCTGGCCGCCCGCACCAGCCGCTCCACCTGGGCCATACTGGGCATACTGGGAGCACTGGGAATACTGGGAATGGGGTCCCTGGCCATACTGGTCATACTGGGAGCGGGTCCCTGGGCACACTGGCCATACTGGGAGCACTGGGAATACTGGGAATGGGGTCCCTGGGGGTACTGGGAGCACTGGGATCGGGTCCCTGGCCATACTGGTCATACTGGGAGCACTGGGAATGGGGTTCCTGGGGTCCCTGGTCATACTGGGAGCACTGGGAATACTGGGAATGGGGTCCCTGGCCATACTGGTCATACTGGGAGCGGGTCCCTGGGCATACTGGGCATACTGGTCACACTGGGAGCGGGTCCCTGGACATACTGGCCATACTGGGATCACTGGGAATGGGGTTCCTGGGGTCCCTGGGCATACTGGGAGCACTGGGAATACTGGGAATGGGGTCCCTGGCCATACTGGTCATACTGGGAGCACTGGGAATACTGGGAATGGGGTCCCTGGCCATACTGGTCATACTGGGAGCGGGTCCCTGGGCATACTGGGCATACTGGTCACACTGGGAGCGGGTCCCTGGGCACACTGGCCATACTGGGAGCGGGTCCCCGGCCATACTGGTGATACTGGTGATACTGGGAGGCCCCACCTCCATGAGGAAGACGCGCCGCTCGCGGGCCGCCCGCACCAGCCGCTGCACCTGGGCCATACTGGTCATACTGGGAGCACTGGGAATCGGATCCTTGGCCATACTGGTCATACTGGGATCGCTGGGAATGGGGTTTCTGGGGTCCCTGGCCATACTGGGAGCACTGGGAGCACTGGGAATACTGGGAATGGGGTCCCTGGCCATACTGGGAGCACTGGGAATGGGTCCCTGGGCATACTGGCCATACTGGGAACACTGGGATCGGGTCCCTGGCCATACTGGTCATACTGGGAGCGGGTCCCTGGGCACACTGGCCATACTGGGAGCACTGGGAGCACTGGGAATGGGGTCCCTGGGCACACTGGCCATACTGGGAGCACTGGGATCGGGTCCCTGGCCATACTGGTGATACTGGGAGCACTGGGAATGGGTCCCTGGCCATACTGGTCATACTGGGAGCGGGTCCCTGGGCACACTGGCCATACTGGGATCGGGTCCCTGGGCACACTGGTGATACTGGTGATACTGGGAGCCGTCCCCACCTCCATGAGGAAGACGCGTCTCTCGCGGGCCGCCCGCACCAGCCGCCCCACCTGGGCCATACTGGGCATACTGGGAGCACTGGGAATCGGATCCTTGGCCATACTGGTCATACTGGGATCGCTGGGAATGGGGTTTCTGGGGTCCCTGGCCATACTGGGAGCACTGGGAGCACTGGGAATACTGGGAATGGGGTCCCTGGCCATACTGGGAGCACTGGGAATGGGTCCCTGGGCATACTGGCCATACTGGGAACACTGGGATCGGGTCCCTGGCCATACTGGTCATACTGGGAGCGGGTCCCTGGGCACACTGGCCATACTGGGAGCACTGGGAGCACTGGGAATGGGGTCCCTGGGCACACTGGCCATACTGGGAGCACTGGGATCGGGTCCCTGGCCATACTGGTCATACTGGGAGCACTGGGAATACTGGGAATCGGGTCCCTGGCCATACTGGTCATACTGGGAGCGGGTCCCTGAGCACACTGGCCATACTGGGAGCACTGGGATCGGGTCCCCGGCCATACTGGTCATACTGGTGATACTGGGAGGCCCCACCTCCATGAGGAAGACGCGTCTCTCGCGGGCCGCCCGCACCAGCCGCCCCACCTGGGCCGCGCCCATCGCCAGCGGCTTCTCCATGAGCACGGCGCGGCCGCGGCGCAGGAACAGCAGCCCCGCGGGCAGGTGCGCGGGGTTCACGGCGCCCACGTACACCACGTCTGCGGGGGGACCCCAAAAAACATCAGGGAACCCCAAAAACCCCGACCCGAAAGTCCCCGACCCCGAAAATCCCGAAAAACAACCCAAAACCAACAAAAAATCGCTAAAAATCCCATAAAACACTCCTCGGGTCACCGCGCCCACATCTGAGGGGGGACCCCAAAATGTGAGAGGGGAACCCCAAAAACCCGAACTCGAAAGTCCCTGACCCTGAAAATCCCGAAAAAATAAAAAAAATCCCATAAAAATAATAAAAATCCCATAAAAATCGCCAAAAAAACCCCAAAAATCCGATAAATCACCCCCCGGTTTAACCACGCCCACCTACAGCACGTCTGCGGGGGGACCCCAAATCTGATCAGGGAACCCCGAAAACCCGAACCCGAAAGTCCCCAAAAATCCCGAACCCGAAAAACCCCAAAAAATAAAAAATAATCCCATAAAAATCTACAAAATCCCATAAAATCCCCCCGGGTCACCACGTACTCCAGGTCTGGGGGGAACCCCAAAATCTGATCAGGGAACCCCAAAAACCCGAACCCGAAAATCCCTAAAAATCCCCGAAAATCCCAACCCCGAAAAACCCAAAAATAAAAAAATTCCCATAAAAATCAACAAAATCCCATAAAACACCCCTCGGGTCACCGCGCCCACATCTGAGGGGGGACCCCAAAATCTGATCAGGGAACCCCAAAAACCCGAACCCGAAAGTCCCCGACCTCGAAAATCCCGAAAAATAATAAAAATCCCATAAAAATCGCCAAAAACCCCAAAATCCCATAAAACACCCCCCGGTTAAACCACGCCCACCTACAGCACGTCTGGGGGGGACCCCGAAATGTGAGAGGGGAACCCCAAAAACCCGAACCCGAAAATCCCCAAAAATCCCCAAAACATCCCCAAAAATCCCGAATCCGAAAAAATAAAAAAAAAACCAAAAACATTCAAATGAACCCAAAAATCCCATAAAACGCCCCCCGGTTAAACCGCGCCCATATCTGAGGGGGGACCCCAAAATCTGATCAGGGAACCCCAAAAACCCGAACCCGAAAATCCACAAAAATCCCCCAAAAAATCCCCGAAAAATCCCAACCTCGAAAAACCCCCCAAAATTAATAAAAATCCCATAAAAATCAACAAAAATCCCATAAAATCCCCCGGGTCACCACGTACTCCAGGTCTGGGGACCCTAAAATGTGAGAGGGAACCCCAAAAACCCGAACCCGAAAATCCCCGAAAATCCCCAAAAATCCCCCAAAATCCCGACCCCGAAAACCCCCAAAAATAACAAAATCCCAAAAAACCCCAATAAAATCCCATAAACACCCCCGGGTCACTGCGCCCACATCTGAGGGGGGACCCCAAAATCTGATCAGGGAACCCCAAAAACCCCGACCCGAAAATCCCCGACCCCGAAAATCCTGAAAAAATAATAAAAATCCCATAAAAATCGCCAAAAAACCCCCAAAAATCTGATAAATCACCCCCGGTTAAACCACGCCCACCTACAGCATCGTCTGGGGGGACCCCGAAATGTGAGAGGGAACCCCAAACCCGAACCCGAAAATCCCAAAAATCCCCAAAACATCCCCAAAAATCCTGAATCCGAAAAATAAAAAAAAAAAACCAAAAAACATTCAAATGAACCCAAAATCCCATAAAACGCCCCCGGTTAAACCGCGCCCATATCTGAGGGGGACCCCAAAATCTGATCAGGGAACCCCAAAACCCGAACCCGAAAATCCACAAAATCCCCCAAAAATCCCCGAAAATCCCAACCTCGAAAAACCCCCAAAATTAATAAAATCCCATAAAAATCAACAAAAATCCCATAAAATCCCCCCGGGTCACCACGTACTCCAGGTCTGGGGGACCCCAAAATGTGAGAGGGGAACCCCAAAAACCCGAACCCGAAAATCCCCGAAAATCCCCAAAAAATCCCCAAAAATCCCCGAAAATCCCGACCCCGGAAAACCCCGAAAATCAACAAAAACCTTCAAATGAACCCAAAAATTCACAAAAACAACCCCAAAAAAATCCCTCAGGACACCCCAAAATCCCCTCAAGACACCCCAAAATCTCTCAGGACCCCCAAAAATCCTCAGGACACCCCCAGACCCTTTCAGGACCCCCTAAAATCCCTCAAGACACCCCAAAAATCGCTTAGAACACCCCCAAACCCTTTTAGGGACCCCCCAAAATCGCTCAGGACACCCCAAAAAATCCCTCAGGACCCCCAAAAGTCCTCAGGACACCCCAAAAATCCCTTAAAACACCCCAAAATCCCTCAGGACCCCCAAAAATTCCTTCAGGACCCCCAAAAATTCCTTCAGGACCCCCAAAAATCCCTCAAGACACCCCCAAAAAATCCCTCAAGACCCCCAAAATCCCTCAGGACACCCCAAAATCCCCTCAAGACACCCCAAAAATCCTCAAGACACCCCAAAATCTCTCAGGACCCCCAAAAATTCCTTCAGGACCCTCCAAACTCCCCTCAGGACACCCCAAAATCCCTGAGGACACCCCAAAATCCCCTCACAACACCCCAAAATCGCTCAGGACACCCCAAAAATCCCTCAGCACCCCCAGACCCATTCAGGGCCCCCAAAATCCCTCAGAATCCCCCAGATCCATTTAGGACCCCCCAAAAATCCTCAGGACCCCCAAACCCTTTTAGGGACCCCCAGACCCTTTCAGGACCCCCAAAAATCCCTCAGGACCCCCCAAAATCTCCTCAAGACACCCCAAAAATCCCTCAGGGCCCCCAGATCCATTTAGGACCCCCAAAAAATCCCTCAGGACTTCCCCCAAAATCCCTCAGCACCCCCAGACCCTTTTAGGGACCCCCCAGACCCTTTCAGGACCCCCCAAAACTCCTCAGGACCCCCAAAAATCGCTCAGGACACCCCAAAAATCCCTCAGCACCCCCAGACCCTTTCAGGGCCCCCCAAAAAATCCCTCTGGACCCCCAAAAATCGCTCAGCACCCCCAGACCCTTTTAGGACCCCCCAAAATCCCTCAGGACCCCCCAAAAATCCCTCAAGACACCCCCAAAAAATCCCTCAGCACCCCCAGACCCTTCCCGGAGCCCCCAAAAATCCCTCAGAACCCCCCAGACCCTTTTAGGACACCTCAAAAAATCCTCAGCACCCCCAGACCCTTTTAGGACCCCCCAAAACTCCCTCAGGACCCCCAAAATCGCTCAGGACATCGCAAGAAAATCCCTCAGGACACCCCAAAAATCCCTCAGCACCCCCAGACCCATTTAGGGCCCCCCAAAATCCCCTCAAGACACCCCAGAAAAATCCCTCAGCACCCCCAGACCCTTTCAGGCTCCCCCAAAATCCCTCAGGACCCCCAAAATCCCTCAGGACCCCCAAAATCCCTCAGGACCCCCAAAATCCTCAGGACACCCCAAAAATCGCTCAGCACCCCCAGAGCCTTCCAAGCCCCCCAAAATCCCTCAGAATCCCCCAGACCCATTTAGGACCCCCAAAATTCCCTCAAGACACCCCAAAATCCCTCAGGACCCCCCAAAATCCCCTCAAGACACGCCAGACCCTTTTACAACACCCCAAAAATCGCTCAGCACCCCCAGACCCTTTTAGGACCCCCAAAATCCCTCAGGACCCCAAAAAATCGCTCTGGACACCCCAAAAAATCCCTCAGCACCCCCGGACCCATTCAGGACCCCCAAAAAATCCCTCAGGACTTCCCCAAAATCCCTCAGCACCCCCAGACCCTTTTAGGGACCCCCAGACCCTTTCAGGACCCCCCAAAATCCCTCAGGACTCCCCAAAATCGCTCAGGACGTCGCAAGAAAATCCCTCAGGACACCCCAAAAAATCCTCAGCACCCCCAGACCCTTTCAGGAGCCCCCAAAAATCCCTCAGGACCCCCAAAATCTCCTCAAGACACCCCAAAAATCCCTCAGGGCCCCCAGATCCATTTAGGACCCCCAAAAATCCCTCAGGACTTCCCCAAAATCCCTCAGCACCCCCAGACCCTTTCAGGACCCCCCAAAAAAATCCCTCAGGACCCCCAAAATCGCTCAGGACACCCCAAAATCCCTCAGCACCCCCAGACCCATTCAGGACCCCCAAAACCCCTCAGGACCTCCCCAAAATCCCTCAGCACCCCCAGACCCTTTTAGGACCCCCAAAATCCCTCAGGACCCCCCAAAAATCCCTCAAGACACCCCAAAAATCCCTCAGCACCCCCAAACCCTTTCAGGCCCCTCCAAAATCCCTCAGCACCCCCGGACCCATTTAGGGCCCCCAAAATCCCTCAGGACCCCCCAAAAATCCCTCAAGATCCCCAAAATCGCTCAAGACACCCCAAGAAAATCCCTCAGGACACCCCAAAATCTCCTCAAGACACCCCAAAAATCCCTCAGGGCCCCCAGATCCATTTAGGACACCCCAAAAAATCCCTCAGGACTTCCCAAAATCCCTCAGCACCCCCAGACCCATTTAGGACACCCCAAAATCCTTCAGGACCCCCAAAATCCCTCAAGACCCTCAAAATCGCTCAAGACACCCCAAGAAAATCCCTCAGGACCTCCCCAAAATCGCTCAGCACCCCCAGACCCTTTCAGGACCCCCAAAAATCCTTCAAGACACCCCAAAAAATCCCTCAGCACCCCCAGACCCATTTAGGACCCCCCAAAATCCCCTCAAGACCCCCCAAAATCGCTCAGGACATCACAAGAAAATCCCTCAGGACACCCCAAAAATCCCTCAGCACCCCCAGACCCATTTAGGACCCCCCAAAAATCCCCTCAAGACACCTGAGAAAAATCCCTCAGCACCCCCAGACCCTTTTAGGGACCCCCAGACCCTTTCAGGACCCCCAAAAATCCCTCAGGGCCCCCAAAATCGCTCAAGACACCCCAAGAAAATCCCTCAGGACACCCCAAAAATCCCTCAGGACCCCCAAACCCTTCCAGGAGCCCCCAGACCCTTTCAGGACCCCCAAAATCCCTCAAGACACCCCAAAAATCCTGCAGGAGCCCCAGATCCTTTTAGGGACCCCTAGACCCTTTAGGGACCCCCTAGACCCTTTTAGGACCCCCCAAAAATCCCTCAGGACCCCCAAAAATCGCTCTGGACACCCCAAAAAATCCCTCAGCACCCCCGGACCCATTCAGGACCCCCAAAAATCCCTCAGGACTCCCAAAAAATCCCTCAAGACACCCTGAAATCTCTCAGGACCCCCAAAATTCCTTCAGGACCCCCAAAATCCCTCAGGACCCCCAGACCCTTTCAGGTCACCCCTAAAATCCCCTCAAGACACTCCAAAAAATCCTCAGGACCCCCAAAATCTCCACAAGACCCCCCAAAATCCCTAAGGGCCCCCCAAAATCCCTCAGGACACCCCAAAAAATCTCTCAGGGCCCCCAAAACCTTTTAGGACCCCCAAAATCGCCTCAAGACACCCCAAAAATCCGTCCGGACACCCCAAAAATCCCTCAAGACACCCCAAAAAATCCTCAGCACCCCCAGACCCTTCCAGGAGCCCCCAGACCCATTTAGGGCCCCCAAAATCCCTCAGCCCCCCAAACCCCCTGTCCGGGCTCACCCAGGCCGGGGTCGGCCGCCAGCCCCTCGTAGCTGCCGTAGGCGCGCGGGATCCCGAAGCGCCGGGCGAAGTCCTGAGCGCGCCCAAATCCCGCGCGGCCACTGCCACCACCTGGGGGCACCCTAAAATCGGCATGGGCACCCCGAAAATCGGCATGGGCACCCCTGGAATCCGGGGAACCCCAAAACTACAGGAACCCAAAAATAATCCCGGGGATCCGAGAAATCCCAAAAATTCCGGTGCCCTAAATCCCGAGCGGCCACGGCCACCACCTGGGGGCACCCCAAAAATCGGCATGGGGACCCCAAAATCGGCATGGGCACCCCGGAATCCGGGGAACCCCAAAATAATCCCGGGAGCCCTAAAAATCCTGAGACATCCCAAAATCCCGGCTCGCCCCAAATCCCGCGCGGCCACCGCCACCACCTGGGGGGCACCCCAAAATCGAGCATGGGCACCCCGGAATCCGGGGAACCCCAAAAACTACAGGGAACCCCAAAAATCATCCTGGGGAACCCAAAAATCATCCTGGGGATCCCAGAAATCCCAAAAATTCCGGTGCCCCAAATCCCGCGCGGCCACTGCCCCCACCTGGGGGGCACCCCAAAAATCGGCATGGGCACCCCAAAATAATCTTGGGGAACCCCAAAATTATCCTGGGAACCCAAAATCCTGGGGATCCCAGAAATCCCGGCACCCCAAAAATCCCGGGGAACCTCAAAATCCCACGCGGCCACTGCCCCACCTGGGGAGGGGGACCCTAAAAATCGGCATGGGCACCCCGAAATCCTGGGGAACCCCAAAACTACAGGGAACCCCAAAATAATCCCGGGAGCCCTAAAAATCCTGAGACATCCCAAAATCCCCGTGCCCCAAATCCCGCCACCGCCTGGGGAGAGGGTACCCCAAAATCATCCTGGGGATCCCAAAATAATCTTGGGGAACCCCAAAAATAATCCTGGGGAACCCCAAAAATAATCCTGGGAACCCAAAAATCATCCCAGGGATCCGAGAAATCCCGGTATCCCAAAAATCCCGGGGAACCCAAAAACCACGGGGAACCAAAAAATGATCCTGGGTACCCCAAAAATCATCCTGGGGAACCCCAAAATCCTGGGGGAACCCCAAAATTATCCTGGGAAATCCAAAATAATCCCGGGGTACCCCAAAAATCATCCTGGGGAACTCAGAAATCCGGGGAACCCAAAAATCATCCTGGGGAACCCTAAAATCCCGGGGATCCCAAAATCATCCTGGGGCACCCCAAAATCCGGGGGAACCCCAAAATAATCCCGGGAACCCCAAAATCCCGCCCGGGGTTTGGGGAATTGAAAGGAAAAAATAAAAATTAAAAAAAAAAAAAAAAAAAAAAACACAAACCCCCCCAAAAAAAAAAAAAAAAAAGAAGCAAACCAAAACCAAAAAACCAAAAAACCCCCAAAAAACCAAACTAAACTAAACCAAACTAAAACACAAAAAAACCAAAAAACACAAAACAAAACAATAAAACACTAAGAAACACACAAAACAAAAAACCCCCAAAAATCACAAAAAAGAAAAAAGAAACAAAACAAAAAAACCCCCACACAAAAAAACCGAAAAAACATCCCAAAAAACAAAAAAAAATCCCAAAAAGCAAAAAACAAAACGAAACAAAAAAAACCCCAAAACCTAAAAAGCAAAAGCAAAAAAAAAAGAAAAAAACCCCAAAAACAAAAACAAAGAAAAGAAAAACAAAGAAACAAAGAAAAAAAACCGAAAGAACAAAAGCCAAACAAAAAAACAGCAAAAAAAAATCAAAAAAACAAGAAAAAAAAAAAAAACCAAAAAAGAAAAAAACAAACAAACAAAAAAAAAAGAACCAAAATAAAAAATAAAATAAAAACCCGAGATTCGGACACCAGGTCTACCTGGGTTTTGGGGGCCACGCCCAGATTTTTTTGGGGGGTCCTCGGGTTTTTTTTGGGGGTCCCCGGGTCTTTTTGGGACTCCCAGGATTTTTGGGGTTCCCAGGATTTTTCGGGGTCACCCCCAGGATTTTTCGGGGTCCCTCCCAGGATTTTTGGGGTCTCTCCCAGGGATTTTTGGGGTTCCCAGGATTTTTGGGGTTCCTCCCAGGATTTTTGGGGTTCCCAGGATTTTGGGGTCTCTCCCAGGGATTTTTGGGGTTCCCAGGATTTTTTGGGGTCCTCCCAGGGATTTTTGGGGTTCCCAGGATTTTTGGGGACTCCCAGGATTTTTGGGGTTCCCAGGATTTTTTTGGGGTCCCTCCCAGGGATTTTTGGGGTTCCCAGGATTTTTGGGGTCCCTCCCAGGATTTTTTTGGGGTTCCCAGGATTTTTTGGGGTCTCCCCAGTTTTTTTTTGGAGGTTCCCAGGATTTATTGGGGTCCCTCCCGGGTTTTGGGGGTCCCTCCCAGGGATTTTGGGGACACCCCGCAATTTTGGGGTCTCCCCAAGATTTTTGGTCTCTACCAGGTTATTTTTGGGGTTCCCAGGATTTTTTGGGGTCCCTCCCAGGATTTTTGGGGTCCCTCCCAGGGATTTTGGGGTCCCTCCCAGGGATTTTGGGGGCTCCCAGGATTTTTTTGGGGTCCCTCCCAGGGATTTCGGAGTCTCCCAGGATTTTTGGGGAAGGTCACGGGATTTTGGAGACCCCAGGATTTTTTGGGGCTCCCGGGATTTTGGGAACTCCCAGGTTATTTTTTGGGTCCCTCCCGCGTTTTCGGGGTCCCTCCCGGATTTTTGGGGGTTCCCAGGATTTTTCAGGGGTCCTCCCGGGATTTTTTTGGGGTCCCTCCCTGGGTTTTGGGGGTCTCTCCCAGGGATTTTTTGGGGACACCCCGCAATTTTGGGGTCTCCCAAGATTTTTGGAGTCTCTACCAGGTTATTTTTGGGGGTTCCCAGGATTTTTGGGGTCCCTCCCAGGATTTTTGGGGTCCCTCCCAGGGATTTTGGGGTCCCTCCCAGGATTTTAGGGCTCCCAGGATTTTTTGGGGTCCCTCCCAGGGATTTTGGGGTCCCTCCCAGGATTTTGGGGTCCTCAGGGATTTTGGAGTCTCCCAGGGATTTTGGGGAAGGTCACGGGGATTTTGGAGACCCCAGGATTTTTGGGGGCTCCCAGGGATTTTGGGAACTCCCAGGTTATTTTTGGGGTCCCTCCGCGTTTTCGGGGTCCCTCCCGGGTTTTTGGGGTTCCCAGGATTTTGGGGTCCCTCCCGGATTTTTGGGGTTCCCAGGATTTTTTAGGGGTTCCCAGGGATTTTGGGGACTCCCAGCAATTTTGGGGTCTCCCCAGGGATTTTTTCGGGGTCTCTCCCTGTTTTTTGGAGTCTCCCAGGATTTTTGGGGGAAGGTCACGGGGATTTTTGGGGATCCCAGAATTTTTTGGGGTCCCTCGAGGATTTTGGGGTCCCTCAGGATTTTCGGGGTCCCTCCCAGGTTATTTTTGGGGTTCCCAGGATTTTTGGGGAAGGTCACAGGGATTTTGGGGACTCCCAGGATTTTGGGGTTCCCAGGTTTTTGGGGTTCCCAGGATTTTTTGGGGTTCCCAGGATTTTTTCGGGGTCTCTCCCAGGAATTTTCAGGGTCTCTCCCAGTTTTTTTGGGGAGGTTCCCAGGAATTTTTGGGGTCCCTCTCAGGATTTTTTGGGGTCCCTCCGGGTTTTGGGGGTCTCACCCAGGATTTTTGGGGATTCCCAGGATTTTTGGGGATTCCCAGAATTTTTGGGGGTCTCTCCCAGGTTATTTTTGGGGTTCCCAGGATTTTTGGGGTTCCCAGGGTTTTCAGGGTCCCTTCCAGGTTTCGGGGGTCCCTCCCAGGATTTTTTGGGGTCTCTCCCAGGTTTTTTAGGAGGAGGTTTCCCAGGATTTTTTGGGGTCCCTCCCAGTTTTGGGTTCCCCAGGATTTCGGGTCTCTCCAGGATTTCTTTTTGGGGTTCCCAGGTTTGTTTTGGGAACTCCCAGGATTTCTGGGGACCCTCCCAGGTTTTTGGGGTCCCTCAGGGATTTTGGGTTTCCCAGGATTTTTTGGGGTCGCTCCCAGGATTTTCGGGGTCTCTCCCAGGATTTTTGGGGTCCCTCCCAGGGTTTTGGGTTTCCCCAGGATTTTTGGGGGTCCCTCCCAGGATTTTCAGGGTCCTTCCCGGATTTTTCAGGGTTTCTCCTAGGTCATTTTTGGGGCTCCCAGGACATTTTTGGGGTCTCTCCCAGGGATTTTTTGGGGTCTCTCCCAGGATTTTTTGGCGTCTCTCCCAGGATTTTTGGGGTCTCTCCAGGTTATTTTTGGGGTCCCCGCGCTCACGGTGTGCTCAGGGCGGGGCAGGTCTCTGCAGGTTTCGGGGGTCTCTCCCAGGTTATTTTTGGGGTTCCCAGGATTTTTGGGGTCTCTCCCAGGTTATTTTTGGGGTTCCCAGGTTATTTCAGGGTCCCCCAGGTTATTTTAGGGTCCCCGCGCTCACGGTGTGCTCGGAGGCGGGGCAGGGTCTGCAGGTTTTTGGGGTCTCTCCAGGTTATTTTGGGGTTCCCAGGTTTTTTGGGGGTTCCCAGGATTTTTGGGGACTCCCCAGGATTTTTTCGGGGTCTCTCCCAGGTTATTTTGGGTTCCCAGGATTTTCAGGGTCCCTCCAGGATTTTGGGGTCCCTCCAGGTTTTGGGGTCCCTCCCAGGTTATTTTTGGAGTTCCCAGGATTTTTGGGGTCCCCCGGGTTATTTTTGGGGTCCCCCCCCCGGGTTATTTTTGGGGTCCCCGCGCTCACGGTGTGGTCGGAGCGGGGCAGGGGTCTGCAGGTTTCGGGGTCCCTCCCGATTTTTGGGTTCCCAGGATTTTTGGGGTCCCCCAGGTTATTTCAGGGTCCCTCCGGGTTATTTTCGGGGTCCCCCTGGGTTATTTTAGGGGTCCCCCAGGTTATTTCGAGGGTCCCTCCCGGGTTATTTTCGGGGTTCCCCCAGGTTATTTTTGGGGTCCCCGCGCTCACGGTGTGCTCGGAGCGGGGCAGGGTCTGCAGGTTTTGGGGTCCCTCCCGGTTTTGGATTTCCCAGGATTTTTCGGGGTCCCTCCCAGGATTTTTAGGGTTCCCTAGGATTTTCGGGGTCCCCCCAGGTTATTCAGGGTCCCCGCGCTCACGGTGTGCTCGGGCGGGGCAGGGTCTGCCAGGTTTCGGGGTCCCTCCCAGGTTATTTTGGGGTCCCTCCAGGGATTTTTGGGGTTCCCAGGATTTTGGGGTCCCCAGGTTATTTTTGGGGTCCCTGCGCTCACCGCGTGCTCGGAGCGGGCAGGGTCTGCAGGTTTTGGGGTCCCTCCCGGTTTTGGGTTCCCAGGATTTTCGGGGTCCTCCCAGGATTTTGGGGTCCCCCAGGTTATTTTTAAGGGTTCCCCAGGTTATTTTGGGGTCCCAGGCGCTCTACGGTGTGCTCAGGCATGGGCAGGGTCTGCAGGTTTCAGGGTCCCTCCCGGTTTTTTGGGTTCTCAGGATTTTGGGTTCCCAGGATTTTTGGGGTCCCCCAGGTTATTTTTGGGGTTCCCTCGGTTATTTTGGGGTCCTCTCAGGTTATTTTTTGGGGTCCCCCGAGTTATTTTTGGGGTCCCGGCGCTCACGGTGCTCGGAGCGGGGCAGGGCTCTGCAGGGCCTGCGCGAAGTCGTGGCTGATCGCCCCGGCGAGCAGATCCCCAGCGGGTGGGGCCGGGGCGCCGGGCACGGCCGCGGCACCGGGACCCGGTTCCGGTTCCGATCCTGGTTCGTGTCACGGCCCTGCTCCCGGTTCGGATCCGTGTCGCGATCCTGGTCCTGGTCCCGGTTCCGGTTCCGATCCGTGTCACGATCCCGGTTCGGATCCGTGTCACGATCCCGGTCCCGGTTCCGGTTCCGATCCGTGTCACGATCCCGGTTCGGATCCGTGTCACGATCCCGGTCCCGGTCCTGGTTCAGATCCGTGTCACGATCCGGTTCAGATCCGTGTCACGATCCCGGTCCCGGTCCCGGTTCCGATCCGTGGTCACGATCCCGGTTCAGATCCGTGTCACGATCCCGGTCCCGGTCCCGGTTCCGATCCGTGTCACGATCCCGGTCCCGGTCCTGGTTCCGATCCGTGTCACGATCCTGGTCTCGGTCCCGGTTCCGATCCTGGTTTGTGTCACGGTCCCGGTCCTGGTCCTGATCCTGGTCCCGGTCCTGGTCCCGGTTCCGACCCGTGTCACAATCCATGTCCCGATCCAAATCGCGATCAGAGGCCCGGTTCTGATCCCGATCCTGGTCTCTGGTCCCGGTCCCGGTCCCGGTTCCGATCCATGTCCCGATCCAAGTCGCGATCAGAGGCCCGGTTCTGATCCCGATCCATGCCCCGATCCCGATCCTGGTTCCTGTCCCAATCCGTGTCCCGGTGCCGGTTCTGATCCCGGTCCCGGTCCCGGTTTTAGTCCCGATCCCGGTTCCCGGTTCTGATCCCGATCCCGGTCCCTGTCCCGATCCCGGTCCCGGTCCCGGTTCTGGTCCTGATTTCGATCCCGATCCCGATCCCTGTCCCGGTTTTTCTAGTCCCGATCCCGGTACCGATCCTGATCCCGCTCCCGATCCCGGTTCTGATCCCGATCCCGATCCCGATTCCAGTCCTTGTCCCGATCCCGATCCCGATCCCTGTCCCGGTTTTCTAGTCCCGATCCCGGTTCTGGTCCTGATTCCAATCTCGGTACCGTTCCTGTCCTGGTTCCGGTCCCGATCCTGTCCTGGTCCTGGTTCTGGTCCCGGTCCCGGTTCTGGTCCTGATTTCGATCCCTGTCCCGATTCTGGATCCCGATCCCGATCCCGATCCCTGTCCCGGTTCTGATCCTGATCCCGATCCTGGTTCCTGGTTCTAGTCCCGGTCCCGGTTCTGATCCCGATCCCGAACCCGATCCCTGTCCTGGTTTTCTAGTCCTGATCTCGGTACCGTTCCCTGTCCCGGTTCTGATCCTGATCCCGCTCCCGCTCCCGGTTCCCTGTCCCGGTTCTAGTCCCGATTCCGATCTCGGTACCGTTCCCGATCCCGATCCCTGTCCTGGTTCTGATCCCAATCCCGATCCCGATCCCGATCCCGATCCCTGTCCCTGTTCTGATCCCAATCCCGATCCCGATCCCGATCCCGATCCCGATCCCTGTCCCGTTTTTCTAGTCCCGATCTCGGTACCGTTCCCTGTCCCGGTTCTGGTCCTGATCCTGGTTCTGATCCCTGTCCCGGTTCCCGGTTCCAGTCCCGGTCCCGGTTTTCTAGTCCTGATTCCAATCTCGGTACCTGTCCCGGTCCCGGTTCTGATCCTGATCCCAATCTCGGTACCGTTCCCTGTCCCAGTTTTCTAGTCCCGATCTCGGTACCGTTCCCTGTCCCGGTTCTGATCCTGCTCCAGGTCCCGGTTCTGATCCCGATCCCGTTCCCTGTTCCCGGTACCGTTCCCGATCCCGATCCCTGTCCCGGTTCTGATCCCGATCCCGGTTCCCGCTTTTCTAGTTACGATCTCGGTACCTGTCCTGATCCCGGTTCCCGATCCCGGTTCTGATCCCAATCCGGTTCTGGTCCCGATCCCGGTTCCCGATCCTGGTTCCGGTTCCCGGTTCCGGTCCTGCTCCCGGTTCCCGGTTCTGATCCCGGTTCCGGTTCCCGGTTCTGATCCCGATCCCGGTTCTGGTCCCGATCCCTGGTTCCTGCTCCCGCTCCCGGTTCCTGGTTCTGATCCCGGTTCCGGTTCCCGGTTCTGATCCCGATCCCGGTTCCCGATCCCGCTCCCGGTTCCCGGTACCGGTTCCCGGTTCTCGGTTCCGGTCCCGTTCCCGGTTCCCGATCCCGGTACCGTTCCCTGTCCCGGTTCTGAACCCGATCTCGGTTCCGGTCCCGCTCCCGCCGGGACACGAACGGGGCCGCGCCTGCCCCCTCCCCCACGCGTGGGAAACTCACCTGCGCGCGGGCGGGGGGCACACCAAAAATGGGGGAGGCACCCAAAATTGGGGGAGGGGGAGGGGACACCCAAAATTTGGGGGGAGGGGAGGGGGCACACCTAAAATTTGGGGGGAGGGAGGGGGC
Organism: Luscinia luscinia; assembly: GCA_034336685.1. Lineage (NCBI taxonomy): Eukaryota > Metazoa > Chordata > Aves > Passeriformes > Muscicapidae > Luscinia > Luscinia luscinia. The sequence continues at coordinate 83,140 of JAKWBO010000138.1, forward strand.
ACACCTAAAATTTGGGGGGAGGGAGAGGGCACCTTAAAATTGGGAGGGAGGGGAGAGGACACCCAAAATTTGGGGAGGGGGGAAGAGGGGCACACCCAAAATTTGGGGGGGGGAGGGAAGGGGGCAGACCCAAAATTTGGGGGGGATGGGAGGGGGCACACCAAAATTTGGGGGGGAGGGAAACACCCAAAATTGGGGGGAGGGAGGTGGCACCCAAAATTTCGGGGGGAGGGAGGGGGCATACCCAAAAATAAGGGGGGGAGAGGGGCAGACCCAAAATTTGGGGGGAGGGGGACCCAAAAATGGGGGAGGGAGGGGGACACCCAAAATTTGGGGGGAGGGATGGGGGCACCCAAAATTTGGGGGGATGGGAGGGGGACACCAAAATTTGGGGGGGGAGGGAGGGGCTGAACACTCAAAATTTGGGGGAGGGAGAGGGACACCCAAAATTAGGGGGGAGGGGGGGGAGGGGCAGGAGGAGCCCCTGAGACCCCTGGGAATGTGGGGGGGTTGGGGGATTTTGGGGATTTTGGGAATTTTGGGGGATTTGGGGGTCCCGGATTTTGGGGGATTTTGGGGGATTTTGGGAATTTTGGGGGACTTTTGGGGGTCCTGGATTTTGGGAGCGTTTTGGGATTTGGGGGGTCCCGGATTTCGGGGATTTCGGGTATTTTTGGGGAAATTTTGGGGATTTTGGAGGTGATTTCGGGTATTTTTGGGTAAATTTCGGGTATTTTTGGGGTACTTTCAGGTGTTTTTGGGGTAATTTCGGGTATTTTGGGGGTAATTTCGGGGTTTTGGGTAATTGCGGTTTTTGGGTAATTTCGGGTATTTTGGGGGTAAAATTCGGGTTTTTGGTTATTTCGGGGTGATTTCAGGATTTTGGGGGTAAATTTCGGGTTTTTGGGTAATTTGGGTTTTATTTCGCCTCTTTCCTGCCCTGACAGCCGGGGCTTGGCCCCGCGCCCCCCGCGAAACGCCGCGCTCTGATTGGTCAGCGCCGAGGGCGTGGCCCGTAGCAAATGAGACCAAATGGTTTATTGGCATGTCGGGGGCGTGGCCTGGGAGGGGGCGGGGTGCGATTGGAGGGCCGCTGATTGGCCCCGGGGCCGGCGCGCGGTGATTGGCTGCTGCAGGGGCGGGGTGGGATTGAGCGCTGCGATTGGCTGGGAGCGAGGGGCGGGGCGGAGGGAGCGCTGCCATTGGTCAGGAGCAGCGGGGGCGGGGCTTGGAGCGATGGCGGCGGCGGCGCTGCGGTGCCGGGGCGGCGGAGCGGTGAGACCAGTAAATACCAGTAACCCTCCCAGTATAACCAGTAACCCCAGTAACCCCTCCCAGTATAACCAGTAACCCTCCCAGTAACCCCAGTAACCCCTCCCAGTATAACCAGTAACCCCAGTAACCCCTCCCAGTATAACCAGTAACCCTCCCAGTAATACCAGTGACCCTCCCAGTATGCCCAGTAACCCCTCCCAGTAACACCAGTAACCCTCCCAGTATAACCAGTATCCCCAGTAACCCCTCCCAGTATGCCCAGTAACCCCAGTGACCCTCCCAGTATGCCCAGTAACCCTCCCAGTATGCCCAGAGACCCTCCCAGTATGCCCAGTAACACCAGTGACCTCCCAGTATGCCCAGTAACCTCCCAGTATGCCCAGTAACACCAGTGACCCCTCCCAGTATGCCCAGTAACCCTCCCAGTAACCCCAGTGACCCTCCCAGTATAACCAGTAACCTCCCAGTAATACCAGTAACCCTCCCAGTATAACCAGTATCCCAGTAACCCTCCCAGTATGCCCAGTAACCCCAGTGACCCTCCCAGTATGCCCAGTAACACCAGTGACCCTCCCAGTATGCCCAGTAACCCTCAGTATGCCCAGTAACACCAGTGACCCTCCCAGTATGCCCAGTAACCCTCCCAGTAACCCCAGTGACCCTCCCAGTATAACCAGTAACCTCCCAGTAATACCAGTGACCCTCCCAGTATAACCAGTTACCTCCCAGTAATACCAGTGACCTCCCAGTATGCCCTAGTGACCTCCCAGTATGCCCAGTAACACCAGTAACCCCTCCCAGTATAACCAGTAACCCCAGTGACCCTCCCAGTATAACCAGTAACCCTCCCAGTAATACCCAGTGACCCTCCCAGTATGCCCAGTAAACCTCCCAGTATGCCAGTAACCCTCCCAGTAATACCAGAGACCCTCCCAGTATGCCCAGTAACCTCCCAGTAATACCAGTAACCCTCCCAGTATGCCCAGTAACCCTCCCAGTATCCCCAGTAACACCAGTAACCCTCCCAGTATCCCCAGTAACCCTCCCAGGCAACACCAGTAACCCTCCCAGTATCCCCAGTATCCCCAGTGACCTCCCCAGTATGCCCAGTAACCCTCCCAGTATCCTCCCAGTAACCCCTCCCAGTATCCTCAGTGACCCCTCCCAGTTCTCCCAGTGCTCCCCAGTGACCCCTCAGGGCTCCCAGTGCTCCCAGTAGCTCCTCCCAGTGCTCCCAGTCCCTCCAGTTCCCACTGGAGCTCCTCCCAGTGCTCCCAGTCCTCCCAGTGCTCCCAGTGTCCTCCCAGTGTCCTCCCAGTGCTCCCAGTTCCCCAGGACCTTCCCAGTTCAGTCAGGCCCTGCTGGCTCATCCCAGTTGCTCCCAGTTCCTCCCAGTGCTGTCCCAGTATCATCCCAGTTGCTCCCAGTGCTCCCAGTGCCCCCAGTTGCTTCCCAGTCGCTCCCAGTTCCTCCCAGTGCCCCCCAGTCCCTCCCAGTCCCTCCCAGTCACTCCCAGTTCCTCCCAGTGCCCCCAGTTGCCCCCAGTCGCTCCCAGTGCCCGTCCCAGTGGCTCCCAGTCCATCCCAGTTCCTCCCAGTGCTCCCAGTGCCTCCTCAGATCCCCAGTCTCTCCCAGTCCATCCCAGTCTCTCCAGTGCCCCCAGTCTCTCCCAGTCCATCCCAGTGCCTCTCAGTGCCCTGCCCAGTCTCTCCCAGTCTCTCCCAGTCGCTCCCAGTCTCTCCCAGTGCCCTCCCAGTGCCCCCAGTCCTCCCAGTTCCTCCTCGAAAGTTCCCCCAGTCGCTCCCAGTCTCTCCCAGTCGCTCCCAGTGCCCCCAGTTCCCCCAGTCTCTCCCAGTCCTCCCAGTTCCCCCAGTCTCTCCCAGTTCCCCCAGTCCCATCCCAGTCTCTCCCAGTGCTCCCAGTCTCTCCCAGTGCTCCCCAGTCTCTCCCAGTCTCTCCCAGTTCCCCCAGTGCTCCCCAGTCCCGCGCTGGCTCCCAGTTCCCCAGTCTCTCCCAGTTCCCCCAGTCTCTCCCAGTTCCCCCAGTCTCTCCCAGGTTTCCCCCAGTGGCTCCCAGTCTCTCCCAGTGCTCCCAGTCTCTCCCAGTCTCTCCCAGTCTCTCCCAGTGCTCCCAGTCCGCTCCCAGTCCTCCCAGTCGCTCCCAGTCTCTCCCAGTTCCCCCAGTGCCCTCCCAGTGCCCCCAGTCGCTCCCAGTCTCTCCCAGTGCTCCCAGTGCCTCCCAGTCCTCGCGGCTCCCAGTCTCTCCCAGTCTCTCCCAGTCTCTCCCAGTCTCTCCCAGTCTCCCAGTGCTCCCAGTGCTCCCAGTCCCCATCCCAGTGCTCCCAGTCTCTCCCAGTTCCCCCAGTCTCTCCCAGTCTCTCCCAGTCTCTCCCAGTCCCTCCCAGTCTCTCCCAGTCTCTCCCAGTGCTCCCAGTCTCTCAGTCTCTCCCAGTGCTCCCAGTGCCCCCAGTCGCTCCCAGGTGCCCCCAGTCTCTCCCAGTCTCTCCCAGTTCCCCAGTCTCTCCCAGTCTCTCCCAGTGCTCCCAGTCTCCCAGTTCCCCAGTGCCCCCAGTCTCTCCAGTCCCTCCAGTGCTCCCAGTGCTCCCCAGTCGCGCGGCTCCCAGTCTCTCCCAGTCGCTCCCAGTTCCCCCAGTCCCATCCCAGTCTCTCCCAGTGCCCCCAGTCGCTCCCAGTCTCTCCCAGTCTCTCCCAGTTGCTCCCAGTGCCCCCAGTCGCTCCAGTCTCTCAGTGCTCCCAGTCCGCGCCTCCCATGGCTGGCTCCGGGGGGTCAAAGTCCGGCCGGGGCGGGGGAGAGGCAGGGCTGGACCCTCCCATGGCCTCGCCCCCGCGCCGCTGGGGCGGACTGGGGAAGTAAACTGGGGCGGAACTGGGGAAGCTAAGTAAACTGGGGCCGAACTATGGGGCGAACTGAGGGTAGAACTGGGGCCGAGACTGGGGGCTGGAACTAGATGGGCGAGCTGGGAACAAATGGGGTAAACTGGGGCGAACTGGGGTAAACTGAGGCTGAACTGGGGCTGAAGCTGGGGCAAAGCTGCAAGGGTAAACTGGGGCTGAACTGGGAGCTGAACTGGGGCAAACTGGGGGCTAAACTGAGGCTAAGCTGGGGGCTGAACTGGGGCAAACTGGGGCTAAACTGGGGCCAGAACTGGGGTAAACTGAGGCCAAACTAGGGTAGAACTGGGGCCAAACTGGGGTAAGCTGGGGATGAACTGGGGCAGAACTGGGGCAAGCTGGGGTAAACTGGGAGCTGAACTGGGGCAAACTGGGGTAAACTGGGGTGAACTGGGGTGAACTGAGGCAAACTGGGGCGAACTGGGGCCGAACTGGGGGCAAACTGGGGCTAGAACTGGGGGCCAAACTGGGGTAAACTGGGGCTGAACTGGAGTAAACTGGGGTGAATTGGGGAGCCAAACTGGGGCCAAACTGGGGTGAACTGGGGCGAACTGGGGCTGAACTAGGGGCAAACTAGGGGCTGAACTGGGGTAAGCTGGGGACCAAACTGGGGCCAAACTGGGAGTAAACTGGGGTAACTAGGGTAAACTGGGGCGAACTGGGTTAAACTGGGGCTGAACTGGGGCCAAACTGGGTTAAACTGGCACAAACTGGGGTTAAACTGGGGTTAAACTGGGGTTAAACTGGGGTAAACTGGGCAACGAACTGGAGTTAAACTGGGGCGAACTGGGCCAAACTGGGTTAAACTGGCACAAACTGGGTTAAACTGGGTTAACTAGGTTAAACTGGGTTAAACTAGGGCGAACTGGTTAAACTGGGCTGAACTGGGCCAAACTGGGTTAAACTGGCACAAACTGGGTTAACTGGGTTAAACTGGGTTAAACTGGGTTAAACTGGGGCCGAACTGGGCCAAACTGGGTTAAACTGGGGTTAAACTGGGGCCAAACTGGAGTTAAACTGGGGCCGAACTGGGTTAAACTGGGCCAAACCTGGGCCGAACTGGTGTTTGTCCCCAGGTGGTGGCGGCTGCTGCGGCCCGTGGCGGCTAACAGCAACTTCCGGGTGACGGGGAACCGCCCCAAAATAGCCAAAATATTCAAAATACCCAAAATAGCCCAAAAACCAGCCGAAAATACCCCAAACTGCTTAAAAATGCCCCAAAAACTGCCCCCAAAATGCCCCAAAACTGCCCCAAAATACCCCAACTCCAAAAACTGCCCAAAAGAATTCCCAAAAACCCAAAAACTGCCCAAAGAATTCCCAAAAAAACCCCAAAAACTGCTTAAAACTGCCCAAAAATACCCCAAAAACTGCCCAAAGTGGCCAAAGTACTTAAAATACCCCAAAACCGCCGAAATACCCCAAAACTGGCCAAAATACCCAAAACTGCCCAAAATTGCCCGAAGGGTGCCCAAAATGTAAAAACCCCCCAAAGTAATTCCCAAAATCGCCAAAAACCTTTGAACCATCAAGGTTCACAGAAGATCAGAAGATCCAGAGGTTCACAGAGGCCATCAGAGGCCCAGGGCCTGAAAAGGCCTGAGAATTTTGAGATACAGAAAGTCCCAAAGTCCCTGAGGTCCTGGGCCCATCAGTTGCAGAAAGCCAGAAAATTTAGGGGTACAGGGTCTGAGGTTCTGAGGTTCTGGAGTCTCGTTATCCCAGGAGTCCCAGGGTTCGGAGGGCCACAGGGGCCCTAGAATTTAGGGGCCCCCAGGGTTCCTGTGTCCTGGAGTCCTGAGATCTCTGAGATCACAGAGGCCTGAGAATTTTTAGAAAGGCCCCCAAGGGTTCCCAAAGGCCAAAGGCCCAAGGCCGAGTGACCAGGAGTGCAAGATATTTGATGACCCCCAGGTGCCCCATGGAGTTCTGAGGAGTTTATGCAGGGTTCCCAGGGATCTGGAAGGGTCAGGAATTGAGGCCCAGAGATTTGGGCCCAGAAACCCAGATGACCTCAGATGACCCAGAGATCCAAAGGTCCCCAGGGTTCTGAGGTCTGAGTCCTGGGTTCACAGATGACCCATGGTCCATCTAGAAGGCCCAAGAGGTTTTAAGTGCTTACAGAAATTTTAAAGGGCCAGAGGTTCCTCATTAATCTAAGGGTCTCTCAAAGTCTGAGAGGCCCCAAGGCCCCAAAGTCTAGAGATGTTTAGGTTTAAGGTCCCCCAGATCCCCAGGCCCCAGGGTTCACAGGGTGCCCAAGGCCCTAGGAATGTCAGAAGTCTTGAGGCCCAGGGATAGAATGTGTAAGTGCCCAGATGACCCCAGATGACCCCAAGGTCCAAATGGGTTCCCCAGGCCCTAGACCCCAAAGATGCCCAAGGCCCCAGACCAAAGTTCATCAAGACCCAAGAGGCCTAAAGATCCCAAGATACAAGTCTAGGAGCTCCCCAAGACCCCAAGACCCCTCAGTTCCCCAGAGGCCAAGACCCTAAGACTATCAAGTCTAGAGGCCGAATGACCAAGATGACTAGATATTTAAGATGACTAGGAATGGTCATGGAGTTCTAGGGATTCTCTGAGATCCCAAAAGGTTCCCCAAGGCCCAAGGCCCAAGGCCCAGAAGGTTCCTGGGTGTCTCAAGTCAAAGGAGTCACAGGCCTCAAGGCCCTGAGGCCCAAGAGGTTCCCAAGAATTTTTAGGGAGTCACTAAGAATGACCAAGGTTTCAGGATCCCCAAGGTTAAGGCCCTAGGGCCCTCAAGGTTCACAAGGAGCCCAAGACCACAAAGGCCAAGATCTGAGGTTCATCTAGAAAGACCCAAAGACCCAAGAAGATCCCAAGGTTCACAAGGCCAAGGCCCAAAGTGCCCTCGTAGTCTAAAAGTCTAAGACCCAAAGGCCCAAGGCCCCAAGGAATACAGGGGTTCCCAGAAAGGGCCAAGAGCCCAAGGTTCACAGAGGCCCTAAGATCCCCAGATGGCCCATGGGGCCCTCTCAAGGCCAAGGTTCTCCAAGGCCAAGAGATCCCAGATGGCCAAAGGCCCAAGGCCGGAGTGTAGGGTGCCTGAGATGACCCCAGATGGCCCAGATATTTAAAGAGGTTAAAAGATCACAAAGGTTCCCAAGGCCCAGATGTTCCCAAAGGGCCAAGGCCCAAGGTCTTTGAGATAGCTAAGGTTTCCCCAAAGAAAGTCACAAGATCCCAAAGGCCCAAGGCCACAAGGTTCTACAGGGCCCAAGACCCAAAGACTATCTGAATATTGAATGACCCAGATGACCCCAGGAGTTAGTCCATGAGTTCACAAGTTGTCCCAGTCTAGGGTTCCCAAGGCCCCAAGGAGTCCCAAGATCTAAAGATCTAAGGTTAAAAGGAGCCCCAAGAGCCCAAAGGCCAAGGCCCAAGGCCAAGGCCACAAGGTTTTCCCAGAAAGGTAAGATTTGAGATTCACAAAGTCCCCCAAAGATCTAGATGGCCCACAAGGCCCACTCAGAAAAGCCCCCAAAATTCCCAAAGCCCAAAGGCTGTAGAAAGACCCGAATGTAGGGTGCCTGAATGTTGAGTGGCCCTAGGTGCCCATGAGTTCTGAAAGAGGCCAAAGTTCAAAAAGGGCCCCCAGGTGACCCCAAGGCCCATCAAAGGAGCCCAAGATCCATCAAGACCCCCAGATGTTCCCAAGACCCAAGGCCCCAAGGCCCAAGGTTCACAAGGCCCCCAAGATCCCAGATGACCAGTAAAGATATCAAGACCCCCAAGGTTCTAGAAAGGGCCAGAGGTTCACAAGGCCTCTACTAGAATGGCTAGATGACTAGGGCCCTCTCAAGGCCCAAAGATCCATCAAGGTCACAGAGTCCCAAAGGTTCTGAGGGTTTCCCAAGGAGTCACGAGTCTAGTGAGAGTCTTTAAGGCCCTCAAAGTTCACAAAGGCCCAGGAGTCTGAAATTTAGAGGCCCCAGAAGATCCGAATGTGGGTGCCCAAGATATTTAGATGACTAGATTGATCCATGGATTCCCAAGGTTAATACAGGGTTCAAAGGTTCTTTAAGATCTGAGGCGCTGAAGACTATCAAGGCCACGAGACCACAGAGTCTGAGGCCCCCCAGGAGTTCTAGGTAATCTAAGGTCCTGAAGATCAAAGTCTTGAGACCCTGAGACCCCAAAGGCCCCAAGGTTCCCAAGGCCACAGGCTAGGGTTCTCTCAGGAAGGCCAAGGCCAAGATCCCCAAAGGTTTCCCCAAAGGCCCAAGATCACAGATGACCATCAAGGCCCTCCAAGATCTAGGGTTTACAAAGAGGCCCAAAGGCCCAAAGCCCAAGGCCGAATGACCAAGGTGCCCCAAGATGACCCCAAAATGACATAAGTTCCCAAAGAGTTCATCCAAGATCCCAAAGGAGTTCCCAAGACCCCAGGTGTTCCCCAAAGGCCCAAAGGGACCCAAGTCTAAAGATGATAAGGTTCCCAGGGTTTAAGATCACAAAGACCCCAAGATCAGGAGTTCAAGGCCACAAAGGCAGTAAAGGTTCCCAAAGGCCCACAGGACCCAAAGTCACAGAATGGCTAAGGTTTTCTGAAAAGTCACAAGATCCTAAAAGGCCCAAGGCCCAAGGTTACAAGGCCCAAGATCCCCAGATGGCCATGAGTCCCTCCAAAGGCCCAAGGTTCACAAAGGCCAAGGCCCACGAGGTCCGAGGAGCCAGGAATTCTCCCAAGATATTTAGATGGCTTGATTGGTCATAGTTTACCAAAGTTCTCCAGAATCCCCAAGTTCCCAAAGATCTGAGAGCCTTGAGAATATCGAAAGGCCCAAGGCCCCAGGAGTCCTGAGAAGACCCCAAAGATCTGAGGCCCAGGGGTTCCCGAGACCAGCAGGGCCCAGGGCCCAAGACCCTGAGTTCCTAAAGGGTCCTAAAGGAGTCTGGAATCTGAAGGCCCAAGGCCCAGAAGGCCAAGGTTTTCCCAAGGCCCACAGGAGCCCCCAGGGTTGAGAAGACCCAAGGTTCTAGAAAAGGCCCCAGGAGTTCCCAAAGTCCCAAAGGGCCAGAGGCCCAAAGGGCCCGGGAATATTGAGTGCCCAAGAATATTTTAAGATGGTATGAGTTCTGAGAGTTATCCCAAGGTTAGAGGTTCACGAGTATTTTAAGATCTGAGGCCCCCAAAGGCTGGAGCAGTTCTTCCCAAGGTCCCAAGGTTAGAGGGCATGAGGTTCACGAAAGACCCAAAGTCTTTAAGTGTACAGGGTTACAGAAAGGAGCCCAGGGCCCCCAAGGAGTCTGAAAGGAATACAGAAAGACCCCAAGGCCCAGGTTCTAAGTGTCTGAGGTCACAAACAGTCATCTCAAGGAGTCTGAAAGGGCCATCGAAAGGCCCCCAGGAATTTCCAGGGGCCCAAGGCCCAAGGCTGAGGCCCACAGGTTCTCGTATCCTCAAAGTCTAAACAGTCATCTTAAAGTCCCAAGGGCCCCAAGGCCCAAAGACCCAAGGTTCCCAAAGGCCCAAAGGAGCCCCCAAGGTTCACAGGAGGCCCAAGAATGCCCCAAGGCCCCAAGGGATTCCCAGGCCCCAAGGCCCCAGGGATTAACAGAAGACCCAAAGGTTTGAGTTCTGAGGCCCAAGGCCCAAAGACCCAGAGGCCCAAGATCCTAGATGACCGTGAAGGCCCAGGGCCGAGATGACCAGAGGTTACAGAATGACCCCAGATATTTAGATGGCCCCAAAGGGTTCACAAAGGTTCACAAAGGTTTCCCAAGATCTGAGTCTAAGGCCTTAGAAGATCCTAGGGCCATCAAGGTTCAAAGACCCAAAGAGACCCTGAGGCCAAGGCCGAATGTGAGGATTATACAGAGATATTTTGAATGGCCCAAAGACCCAGAAAGCCACGGAATATTACAAGGTGCCCCAGGAATGACACAGATGGCCATAGAGTTCCCCAAGTTCACAAGGTCCAAGATCTAGAAGATCTAAGGAGTTCCCAAGGCTAGATGTTCAAAGAGGCCCAAAGGACCCAAGGATTCCCCAGAATAGCTAAAGATTTCCCAAAAAGTCACAAATCTAAAGGCCAAAGATCCTAAATTCCCCAAGGACTATTTCAAAGGCCCAAGGCCCCAAAGGCCCAAAATTTAAAGAGTTCCCAAAGGCCAAGGCCCAAGATGCCCAAAAAGGCCTAAAGATCTGAAAACCCCAGATCTGAGCTCCCCAAGACCCTCAAGGATTCCCCAAAGGCCCAAAAGGCCCCAAAGTTCCCAAAGCCCTTAAGGAGATTCCCATAAAGCCAGTTCCCCAAGAGCCCACAGGTGCAAAATCCCAAATCCCAAAATCCCCAAAATCTCCCGGCAGGCGGGCTGGAGCTGCAGCGCTGCGCCCGCCCGGGCGCCGCCGCGGAGAATTGGAGTTTCAGGAGTTTTCAGCGATCACCTGCTGGCGGTGCGCTGGGGAGCGGAGCGCGGCTGGGGCCGGCCCGGGATCCGCCCCTTCGGGGAGCTGCGGCTGCACCCGGCGGCGTCAGCCCTGCACTACGACGTGGAGGTGGGGACACCCAAATATCCCCAAAATATCCTAAAAATATACCCAAAATATCATAAAAATATAAAAATATATCCCAAAAATATCACCCCAATCTGTCCTTCGGGGAGCTGCGGCTGCACCGGGCGGCGTCAGCGCTGCACTACAGCGTGGAGGTGGGGCTGCCCAAATATCCCCAAAATATCCCAAAAATATCCTAAAATGACAAAAATATATCCCCAAAATGTCACCCCAATTGGCCCCTTCGGAGCTGCGGCTGCACCCGGCGGCGTCAGCGCTGCACTCACGGCGTGGAGGTGGGGACACCCAAATATCCCCAAAACTGACAAAAAATATCCTAAAATATCCCCCGAAATATCAGAAATATATCCCAAAAATACCCCCAGAAACACCCGGGAAATACCTCAAAATGTCCCAAAAACATCCCAAAAATATCCCAAAATATCCCAAACCCTGCACTGGCGCTGTGGGTGGGGGAGACCCTAAAATATCCCCAAAATATCCCAAAAATATACCCAAAATATCATAAAAATATCAAAAATATCCCAAAAATGTCACCCCAATCCGTCCCTTCGGGAGCTGCGGCTGCACCCGGCGGCGTCCGCGCTGCACTGCGGCGTGGAGGTGGGGACACCCCAAAATATCCCCAAAATATCCTAAAAATATATCCAAAATATCCCAAAATATCCTGATAATCACCCCACAAATATCACCCTTAATCCGCCCCTTCGGGGAGCTGCGGCTGCACCCGGCGGCGTCGGCGCTGCACTACGGCGTGGAGGTGGGGACACCCCAAATATCCCAAAAATATCCTAAAAAATATACCCAAAATGTCAAAAAAATATCCCACAAATGTCACCCCAATCCGCCCCTTCGGGGAGCTGCGGCTGCACCCGGCGGCGTCGGCGCTGCACTACGGCGTGGAGGTGGGGCTGCCAAAATATCCCCAAAATATCCCCAAAAAACTGCCCAAAAATAGCCCAAAACTTCCCCAGAAATATCCCCAAAACCAGCTCAAAAATATCCCAAAAATACACCAAAAATATCCCAAAAATATCCCAAAAATATCCCAAAAATATCGCAAACCCTGCACTGCGCCGTGGAGGTGGGGCTGCCCAAAATTATCCCAAAAAATATCCCAAAAATATCCCAAAAATATCCCAAAAATATCCCAAAAATACCCCAAAAAATCCCAAAAATATCCCAAAAATATCCCAAAAATACACCAAAAATACACCAAAAATATCCCAAAAATACACCAAAAATATCCCAAAAATATCCCAAAATATCCCAAAAATACACCAAAAATACACCAAAAATATCCCAAAAATACACCAAAAATATCCTAAAATTATCCCCAAAATATCCCCGAAATATCAGAAATACATCTCACAAATGTCACCCCAATCCGCCCCTTCGGGGAGCTGCGGCTGCACCCGGCGGCGTCAGCCCTGCACTACGGCGTGGAGGTGGGGAGACCCCAAATATCCCCAAAATATCCCAAAAAAACTGCCTAAAATATCATAAAAAATATCCCGGAAATATCATAAAAATATCCCCAGAAACAGCTGGGAAATACCTCAAAAATACCCGAAAAATATCCCAAAAAATATCCCAAAAATATCCCAAAAATATCCCAAACCCTGCACTACGGCGTGGAGGTGGGGACACCCGAAATATCCCCAAAAAACTGCCCGAAAATAGCCCAAAATATCCCAAAATATCAAAAAAATATCCCGGAAATATCAAAAAAATATCCCCAGAAACAGCCCCAAAACCGGCTCAAAAATGCACCAAAAATACCCAAAAATATCCCAAAAATATCCCAAGCCCTGCACTGCGCCGTGGAGGTGGGGCTGCCCAAATATCCCCAAAATCACCCTAAAAATATCCCAAAATCACCCCGAAAATATCCCCAAAATATCAAAAATATATCCCCAAAAATACTCCCAGAAACACCCGGAAATACCTCAAAAATATCCCAAAATATCCCAAAAATACACCAAAAATATCCCAAAATATCCCAAAAATATCCCAAAAATATCCCAAAACTATCCCGAAAATATCCCAAAAATATCCCAAACCCTGCACTGCGGCGTGGAGGTGGGGACACCCAAATATCCCCAAAATATCCCCAAAAACTGCCCAAAAATAGCCCAAAACTTCCCCAGAAATATCCCCAAAACCAGCTCAAAAATATCCCAAAAATACACCAAAAATATCCCAAAAATATCCCAAAAATACACCAAAAATATCCCAAAAATATCCCAAAAATATCGCAAACCCTGCACTGCGCCGTGGAGGTGGGGCTGTCCAAATATCCCCAAATATCCCAAAAAAACTGCCTAAAAATAGCCCAAAATATACCCAAAATGTCAAAAAAATAGCCCCAAAAATAGCCGGAAAATACATCAAAAATACCCCAAAAATATCCCAAAAATATCCCAAAAATATCCCAAACCCTGCACTGCACCATGGAGGCGGGGAGACCCGAAATATCCCCAAAAAACTGCCCAAAAATATTCTAAAATATACCCAAAACCTGCCCCAAAATATCAAAAAAATATCCCCAGAAACAGCCCCAAAACTGGCTCAAAAATATCCGAAAAATATCCCAAAAATATCCCAAAAATGTCACCCCAATCCGCCCCTTCGGGGAGCTGCGGCTGCACCCGGCGGCGTCGGCGCTGCACTACGGCGTGGAGCTGGGGCTGCCCAAATATCCCCAAAATATCCTAAAAATATCCCAAAAAATATCCCCGAAATATCAGAAATATATCCCCAAAAATACCCCCAGAAACACCCGGGAAATACCTCAAAAATGTCCCAAAAACATCCCAAAAATATCCCAAAAATATCCCAAACCCTGCACTGCGCCGTGGAGGTGGGGAGACCCCAAAATATCCCCAAAATATCCCAAAAAATATACCCAAAATATCATAAAAATATCAAAAATATCCCAAAAATGTCACCCCAATCCGCCCCTTCGGGGAGCTGCGGCTGCACCCGGCGGCGTCGGCGCTGCACTACGGCGTGGAGGTGGGGCTGCCCAAAACTGCCAAAAATATCCCAAAATATCCCAAAAAATATACCCAAAATGTCAAAAAAATATCCCAAAAATATCCCAAAAATATCCCCAGAAACAGCCCCAGAACCAGCCCAAAAATATCCCAAAAATATCCCAAAAAGATCCCAAACCCTGCACTGCGCCGTGGAGATGGGGAGCCTCGAAATATCCCCAAAATATCCCAAAAAATATACCCAAAATATCAAAAAAATATCCCGGAAATATCAAAAAATATCCCCAGAAACAGCCCCAAAACCGCCCAAAATACCCAAAAATATCCCAAAATATCCCAAAATACCCCAAAATATCCCAAAAATATCCCAAAATATCCCAAACCCTGCACTACGGCGTGGAGGTGGGGCTGCCAAAAACTGCCAAAAAACTGCCCAAAAATAGCCCAAAATATCCCCAAAATATCCCCAGAAATATCCCCAAAACCAGCTCAAAAATATCCCAAAAATACACCAAAAATATCCCAAAAATATCCCAAAAATATCGCAAACCCTGCACTGCGGCGTGGAGGTGGGGCTGCCCAAATATCCCAAAAATATCCCAAAAAATATCATAAAAATATCCCCGAAATATCCTAAAAATATCCCCAGAAACACCTGGGAAATACCTCAAAAATATGCGAAAAATATCCCAAAAATATCGCAAAAATATCCCAAAAATATCCCAAACCCTGTACTATGCCGTCGAGGTGGGGACACCCCAAAAACTGCCCAAAATATCCCAAAAAATATCCTAAAATATCATAAAATATCCCCAGAAACACCTGGAAATACCCCAAAATATCCCAAAATACCCCAAAATATCCCAAAATACCCCAAAATATCCCAAACCCTGCACTGCGCCGTGGAGGTGGGGACGCCCCAAATATCCAAAAAACTGCCCAAAATATCCCAAAAATACCCCCAAAATGGCCCAAAAATACCCCAAAACCTGCCACAAAAATCACCCCAAATCCTCCCTAAAAATCATCCCAAAATCACCCCAAAAACTGCCCTAAATCAACCCAAATCTTCCCCAGAAATCACCACAAATCCTCCCAAATCACCCCAAAATCCTCCCCAAACCTCCTGGAACCCCCAAATCTTCCCCAAACCCCCAAAATTCTCCCCCAAACTCCTGGGATCCCTAAATCCTCCCCAAACCCCCCAAAATCCCCCCAAAATCCCCCCAAAAGACCCCAAATCACCCCAAAATCCTCCCCAAACCTCCTGGGACCCCCAAATCCCCCAAACCCCCCTGGATCCCCCAAAACCCCCCAAAATCCCCCCAAAATCCCCTGAAATCCCCCAAAACCCCCAAAATCCCCTCAAAAATTCCCAAAATCTTCCCAAAATCCCCCAAACCCCCCAAAATCCTCCCCAGACCCCCCAAACCCCCAAAATCCCCCAAAACCCCCCAAACCCCCAAATCCCTCCCCAAACCCCCTGGGATACCCCAAAATCCCCCAAAATCCCCCAAAACCCCCCAAATCCCCACAAATCCTCCACAAAATCCCCCCAAAATCCCCCCCAAACCCCCCCAAAATCCCCTCAAAAATTCCCCAAAATCTTCCCAAAATCCTCCCAAATCCCCCTTAAATCCTCCCCAAACCCCCCAAATCCCCCAAAACCCCTAAAATCCCCCAAAATCTCCCCAAATCCCCAAACCTCCTGAAACCCCAAAATCCTCAAACCCCTCAAACCCCCAAAATCCCCCAAAATCCCCCCAAAACCCCCCAAACCCCCAAAATCCCCCAAATCCTCCCCAAAACCCCCAAACCCCCAAATCCCTCCCCAAACCCCTCTGCATCCCCCCAAACCCTCAAAATCCCCCAAATCCCCCCAAACCCTCCCGGAACCCCCAAAATCCCCCAAATCCCCCAAATCCCCCCAAACCCTCCCGGAACCCCCAAATCCCCCAAATCCCCCCAAATCCCCCAAACCCTCCCGGAACCCCCAAAATCCCCCAAAATCCCCCCAAAATCCCCCCCAAATCCCCGCAGCTCTTCGAGGGGCTCAAGGCTTTCCGCGGTGACGACGACACAATCCGCCTGTTCCGGCCGGAGCTGCACATGGAGCGGATGCAGCGCTCGGCGCGCCGGGTCTGCCTGCCCGTGAGTGGGGAGCCCAAAAATAACCCAAAATATCCCAAAATAACCCAGAAATATCCCAAAATATCCCTAAATAACCCGAAATATCCCCAAAATCCCCAAATCCCCAGCAATGGCTGCACATGGAGCGGATGCAGCGCTCGGCGCGCCGGGGTCTGCCTGCCCGTGAGTGGGGAGCCCAAAATAACCCAAAAATATCCTAAAAATATCCCTAAATCACCCAGAAATATCCCCAAAATATCCCCCAAAATCCCCCAAATCCCCAGCAATGGCTGCACACGGAGCGGATGCAGCGCTCGGCGCCGGGTCTGCCTGCCCGTGAGTGGGGACCCAAAAATAACCCAAAATATCCCGAAATAACCCAAAAATATCCCCAAAACACCCCAAAATAACCCAGAATCCACCCCAAAATATCCCCAAAATCCCCCAAAATCCCCCAAATCCCCAGCAATGGCTGCACACGGAGCGGATGTAGCGCTTCGGCGCCGGGTCTGCCTGCCCGTGAGTGGGGAGCCAAAATCACCCCAAAATAACCCAAAATCACCCAGAAATCACCCAGAAATCACCCAAAAATAGCACCAAAAATATCCCCAAAATAAGCCAGAAATAACCCCCAAAAACACCCCAAAACCATCCAAAAATAACCCCAAAACCAGCCCAAAATCATCCCAAAAACACCCCCAAATAATCCAGAAATAGCCACAAAATATCCCCAAAAACAACCAAAAAATGACCCAATAATAACCCAGAAATAACCCAAAACTATCCCTGAAATAACCCCAAAAATGACCCCGAAATAACCCAAAAATAAACCCCAAAATCCCCCAAAATCCCCCAAATCCCCAGCAATGGCTGCACACGGAGCGGATGCAGCGCTCGGCGCCGGTCTGCCTGCCCGTGAGTGGGGAGCCCAAAAATAACCCAAAATATCCTAAAAATATCCCTAAATCACCCAGAAATAGCCCCAAAATATCCCCCAAAATCCCCAAATCCCCCAGCAATGGCTGCACATGGAGCGGATGTAGCGCTTCGGCGCCGCTCTGCCTGCTCATGAATGGGGAGCCCCAAAAACACCCCAAAATATCCCAAAAATAACCCAAAATATCCCAAAATATCCCCTAAATAACCCGAAATATCCCCAAAATCCCCCAAATCCCCCAGCAATGGCTGCACACGGAGCGGATGCAGCGCCGGGCGCCCCGGTCTGCTCTGCCCGTGAGTGGGGAGCCCCAAAAATCCCCAAAATAACCCAAAATAACCCAGAAATATCCCCAAAATATCCCTAAATAACCCGAAATATCCCCAAAATCCTCCCAAATCCCCCAGCAATGGCTGCACACGGAGCGGATGCAGCGCTCGGCGCGCCGGGTCTGCCTGCCCGTGAGTGGGGAGCCCAAAAATAACCCAAAAATATCCTAAAAATATCCCTAAATCACCCAGAAATAGCCCCAAAAATATCCCCAAAAAACCCCAAAAAATGACCCCAAAATAACCCGGAAATAAGCCAAAAATCACCCAGAAATAATTCAGAAATAACCCAGAAATAACCCCAAAATATCCCTGAAATCACCCCAAAATAACCCAAAAATCACTGCAAAACCACCAGAAAATATCCCAAAAAATTACCCCAAAATAACCCAGAAATAGCCCAAAAATAACCCAGAAATAACCCCTAAAATGACCCCAAAATCCCCCCAATCCCCCCAAATCCCCCAGCAATGGCTGCACACGGAGCGGATGCAGCGCTCGGCGCCGGGTCTGCCTGCCCGTGAGTGGGGACCCAAAAACACCCCAAAATATCCCAAAATATCCCCAAAGTAACCCAGAAATCACTCAGAAATAGCCCCAAAAATATCAACCAAAATCACCCCAAAATCACCCAAAAATAACCCAGAAATATCCCCAAAAACACCCCCAAAATAACCCAGAATCCACCCAAAAATAACCCCAAAATCACTCCTAAATATCCCCCAAAATAACCCAAAAATCACTGCAAAAACACCCCAAAATAACCCCAAAAATGACCCCAAAATAACCCAGAAATACCCCTAAAATAACCCAGAAATATCCCCAAAAAACCCAAAAATAGCATCAAAAATATCCCCAAAATAAGCCAGAAATAACCCCCAAAAACACCCCAAAACCACCCAAAAATAACCCCAAAACCAGCCCAAATTCATCCCAAAAACACCCCAAAATAACCCAGAAATCACTGCAAAACACCCCAAAATAACCTAAAAATGACCCCAAAATAACCCAAAAATGACCCCAAAATAACCCCAGAAATAACCCAGAAATATCCCCAAAATATCCCTAAAAACACCCCAAAATAACCCAGAAATAACCGCAAAATAGCACCAAAAATATCCCCAAAATAACCCAGAAATAGCCCCAAAATAACCCAAAAAATGACCCCAAAATAACCCCTAAATAACCCCAAAATAACCCAAAAATCACCCAGAAATAACCCCAGAATAACCCCAAAATCACCCCAAAAATCATCCCAAAATAACCCCAAAATTACCCAGAAATATCCCCAAAATATCCCCAAAAACACCCAAAAAATGACCTTAAAATAAGCCAGAAATAACCCAAAAATAACCCAGAAATAACCCCTAAAATGGCCCCAAAATAACCAAAAATCCCCAAAATCCCCCCAAATCCCCCCAAATCCCCCCCAAATCCCCCCGGCAATGGCTGCACACGGAGCGGATGCAGCGCTCGGCGCCGGTCTGCCTGCCCGTGAGTGGGGACCCCAAAATCACCCCAAACTAACCCAAAACACACCAAAATGACCCAGAAATATCCCCAAAATCACCCAGAAATAGCCCCAAAAATATCCCCAAAAAACCCCAAAAAATGACCCCAAAATAACCCGGAAATAAGCCAAAAATCACCCAGAAATAATTCAGAAATAACCCAGAAATAAACCCAAAATATCCCTGAAATCACCCCAAAATAACCCAAAAATCACTGCAAAACCACCAGAAAATATCCCAAAAATGACCCCAAAATAACCCAGAAATAGCCCAAAATAACCCAGAAATAACCCCTAAAATGACCCCAAAATCATCCCAAAATAACCCAAAAATATCCCCAAAATTCCCCCCAAAACCCCCCAAATCCCCCAGCAATGGCTGCACACGGAGCGGATGCAGCGCTCGGCGCCGGGTCTGCCTGCCCGTGAGTGGGGACCCCGAAAATCCCCAAAATAACCCAAAAATATTCCTATATAACTCAAAAATCACCCTGAAATAGCCCTAGAAATATCCCCAAAATCACCCCAAAATAACCCAGAAATAACCCCAAAAACACCCCCAAAATAACCCAAAATCCACCCAAAAATAACCCCAAAATGACTCCTAAATATCCCCCAAAATAACCCAAAAATCACTGCAAAAACACCCCAAAATAACCCCAAAAGTGACCCCAAAATAACCCAGAAATAACCCAGAAATATCCCCAAAAAACCCCAAAAATAACCCAGAAATAGCCCCAAAATAACCCAAAAATGACCCCAAAAGACCCCGGAATAACCCAAAAATAACCCAAAAATCACCCAGAAATAATTCAGAAATAACCCAGAAATAACTCCAAAAACACCCCAAAAATCACCCCAAAATAATCCCGAAATAACCCAGAAATAGCCCCAAATAACCCCCAAATATCCCTAAAATAACCCCCAAAATAACCCAGAAACAGTCCCAAAATAACCCAGAAATATCCCCAAAATATTCCCAAAAATACCCAAAAAATCATCCCAAAATAACCCAAAAACACACCAAAATAACCCAGAAATCGCCCTGAAATAGCCCTAAAAATATCCCCAAAATCACCCCAAAATAACCCAGAAATAGCCCCAAAAAACCCAAAAAATGACCCAAAAATCACCCAAAAATCACCCAGAAATATTTCAGAAATAACCCAGAAATAACCCCAAAATATCCCTGAAATCACCCCAAAATAACCCAAAAATCACTGCAAAACCACCAGAAAATAACCCAAAAATGACCCCAAAATAACCCCGAAATAACCCAGAAATAGCCCCAAAAATATCCCGAAAATAACCCAGAAATAGCCCCAAAATAACCCAAAAAATGACCCCAAAAAGACCCCAAAATAACCCAAAAATAACCCAAAAGTCACCCAGACATAACCCAGAATTAACCGCAGAATAACCCCAAAATAACCCAGAAATAGCCCCAAAATCACCCCTAAAATAACCCCGAAATAACCCAGAAATAGCCCCAAAAATATCCCCAAGTTAAGCCAGAAATAGCCCCAAATAACCCCCAAAATATCCCTAAAATAACCCCCAAAACAACCCAGAAACAGTCCCAAAATAACCCAGAAATCACCCCAATATAACCCCAAAAATAACCAAAAAATGACGCCAAAATAACCCAGAAATATCCCCAAAAACACCCCAAAATAACCCAGAAATAATCCCCTAAAATATCCCCAAAATAACCCGAAAATAACCCAGAAATATCCCCAAAAGAACCCCCAAAATATCCTTGAAACCACCCCCAAACCGCCCCAAATCATCCCAAAACACCCCAAAATAACCCAGAAATATCCCCAAAATATTCCCAAAAATACCCAAAAATGACCCCAAAATAACCCAGAAATAGCCCCAAAATATTATTCCCAAAACCAACCCAAAACCACCCCTAAATATCCCCCAAAATAACCATGAAATAGCCCCAAAATAACCCAAAAATGACCCCAAAAAGACCCCAAAATAACCCCCAAAATAACCCAAAATCACCCAAAACTATCCCCAAAATAACCCCAGAAATATCTCAAAATATCCCTAAAATGACTCCCCAAAACAACCCAGAAACAGTCCCAAAATATCCCAGAAATATCCCCAAAATATCCCCAAAAACACCCCCAAAAATACTCAAAACATCCCAAAATAAACTGGAAATAACCCAGAAATATCCCCAAAATACCCCCAAAATAACCAAGAAATATCCCCAAAATATCCCCAAAAACACCCAAAAATGACCCCAGAATAACCCGGAAATATCCCCAAAAACACCCCAAAATAACCCAAAACATGACCCCAAAATAACCTAAAATCACCCAGAAAAAAACCAAAATAACCTCCAAAAACAGCCCCAAATCAACCCAAAAACACCCCAAAACCCCCCGAAACACCCCCAAAATAACCCAAAAATAGCCCTGGAATTACCCCAAAATTACCCCAAAATAACCCAAAAATAACCCCGGAATAACCCCCAAAATTACCCCAAAAGCTCCCAAAATATCCAAAAATAACCCCAAAATCCCCCAAAATAACCCAAAATTCCAAAATAACCCAAAATAACCCAAAATAACCCAAATCTCTCCCAAAATAACCCAAAATAACCCAAAATAACCCAAATTACCCCAAAATTACCCCAAAAATAACTCAAAATTCCCAAAATAACCCAAAATAACCCAAAATAACCCAAATCTCTCCCAAAATAACCCAAAATGGCCAAAATGACGCTAAAATTCCCAAAATAACCCAAAACTCCCGAAATCATCCAGAAGAAACCCCAAATTTACCCCAAATTTACCCTAAAATCATCCCAAAAATCCCCCAGTCCCTCCCAGTATAACCCAGTCCATCCCAGTCCATCCCAGTCCCTCCCAGTCCCTCCCAGTCGCTCCCCAGTCCATCCCAGTGGTCCCAGTCCATCCCAGTCCATCCCAGTGGTCCCAGTCCATCCCAGTGCTCCCAGTCCATCCCAGTCCATCCCAGTCCATCCCAGTCCATCCCAGTCCATCCCAGTTCCCCGCAGGAGTTCGATCCCGGGAGTTGCTCGAGTGCATCCCAGTGCTCCCAGTCCATCCCAGTCCATCCCAGTCCCTCCCAGTGCTCCCAGTCCATCCCAGTGCTCCCAGTCCATCCCAGTCCCTCCCAGTCCCTCCCAGTCCATCCCAGTCCATCCCAGTCCATCCCAGTGCTCCCAGTCCCTCCCAGTCCCTCCCAGTCGCCTCCCAGTCCCTCCCAGTCCATCCCAGTGCTCCCAGTCCCTCCCAGTCCCCTCCCAGTCGCTCCCAGTCCATCCCAGTCCCTCCCAGTCCATCCCAGTCCTCCCAATCCCCTCCCAGTCGCTCCCAGTCCATCCCAGTCCCTCCCAGTGCTCCCAGTCCATCCCAGTTCCCCGCAGGAGTTCGATCCCGGGAGTTACTCGAGTGCTCCCAGTGCTCCCAGTCCATCCCAGTCCATCCCAGTCCCTCCCAGTCCATCCCAGTGCTCCCAGTCCATCCCAGTCCATCCCAGTCCCTCCCAGTCCATCCCAGTGCTCCCAGTCCCTCCCAGTCCCTCCCAGTCCCTCCCAGTCCATCCCAGTGCTCCCAGTCCATCCCAGTGCTCCCAGTCCATCCCAGTCCATCCCAGTCCATCCCAGTCCCTCCCAGTCGCTCCCAGTGCTCCCAGTCCATCCCAGTTCCCGCAGGAGTTCGATCCCCGGGAGTTGCTCGAGTGCATCCCAGTGCTCCCAGTCCCTCCCAGTCCCTCCCAGTCCATCCCAGTGCTCCCAGTCCATCCCAGTCCATCCCAGTCCCTCCCAGTCCATCCCAGTGCTCCCAGTCCCTCCCAGTCCCTCCCAGTCCATCCCAGTGCTCCCAGTCCCTCCCAGTCCATC
The DNA here is from genome assembly GCA_034336685.1 of Luscinia luscinia. NCBI lineage: Eukaryota > Metazoa > Chordata > Aves > Passeriformes > Muscicapidae > Luscinia > Luscinia luscinia. The sequence goes on from JAKWBO010000138.1 coordinate 105,659, forward strand.
CCAGTGCTCCCAGTCCATCCCAGTCCATCCCAGTCCCTCCCAGTCCATCCCAGTGCTCCCAGTCCTCCCAGTCCCTCCCAGTCCATCCCAGTGCTCCCAGTCCCTCCCAGTCCCTCCCAGTCCATCCCAGTCGCTCCCAGTCCCTCCCAGTGCTCCCAGTCCATCCCAGTCCATCCCAGTCCCTCCCAGTGCTCCCAGTCCCTCCCAGTCCCTCCCAGTGCTCCCAGTCCATCCCAGTCCATCCCAGTCCCTCCCAGTCGCTCCCCAGTGCTCCCAGTCCATCCCAGTTCCCGCAGGAGTTCGATCCCCATGAGTTACTCGAGTGCATCCCAGTGCTCCCAGTCCATCCCAGTGCTCCCAGTCCCTCCCAGTGCTCCCAGTGCCCCCAGTCCCTCCCAGTCCATCCCAGTGCTCCCAGTCCCTCCCAGTGCTCCCAGTCCCTCCCAGTCGCTCCCAGTCCATCCCAGTCCATCCCAGTTCCCCGCAGGAGTTCGATCCCGCGAGTTACTCGAGTGCATCCGGGCTCTGGTGCGGCTCGAGGAGCGCTGGGTGCCCAAAGACCCCAGAGCAGCCTCTACATCCGGCCCGTCTTCATCGGCACCGAGGTGCTAAATTTGGGGAAATTTGGGGATTTTTGGGGATTTTGGGAAAATTTGGGGATTTTGGGGGTCCTGGAAGGAAATTCGGGGATTTTTGGGGATTTTGGGGATTTTCAGGGATTTTTTGGTGAATTTTGGGGGATTTTCGGGGATTTGGGGGGAATTTGGGGGGTCCTGGACGGGACTGGGGAGATTTGGGGAACTTGTGGGAATTTTGGGGGTCCTGATGGGGACTTAGGAGATTTCAGATCTTTTGGGGATTTTGGGGGACTTTTGGGGATTCAGACTTTTGGGATCTTTGGGGATTTTCAGGGATTTTGGGGATTTTTGGGATTTTGGGGGATTTTTCTCGGGGATTTTGGGGATTTTTGGGGATTTTGGGGGATTTTTGGGGATTTTTTGGGGATTTTGGGGATTTTTGGGGATTTCGTGACCATTTGGGGATCTTGGGATCTTAAAGACTTTAATCATCTCAGACCTTTGTGACCTTTCTAGATCTTTATAACTTCTAGACTTCAGACTTTCGTGAGCCTCAGACCTTGGGACTCTCTCAGACCTTTAGACTCAGACTCCTCTCAGACCTCAGACCTCAGACTCTCAGACTCAGACCTCGTGACTCTCAGACTCAGACCTCACCTCGTGACTCCTCCCAGACTTTGGGACTCCAGACCCTTTGAGGATCTCGTGACTTTTGTGACTCCTGTGACTTCAGGATCTTCTGGGATCTTTCTAAGACTTCAGGACTCAGACTCCTAGACTGCACCTTTGGTGACTTTGTGACCTTGTGACTCGATCTTTGGGGAATCCTTTGAGATCGACTAAAATATCTTTCGATCTCTGTGACTCAGATCTTTCTGTGACTCAGACTCTCTGGGGACTCAGGACCCTGTGACTCCTTCAAGACTCAGATCTCTTTCTGACTCCTCGGGGACTTCGTGACCTCTGGGATCTCAGTGACTCCTGGTGCCACTCAAATACCCAGACTCCTCAGACCTGTGATCTCAGACCTCAGACCTCCTGACTCCCTGTGACCTCAGATCTCAGACCTCGCAGCCCCAGATCTTGGGGGGATCAAGACTCCTCAAAAGACTTAAAGATCAGACTTGTGATCTTTGGGACTCCTGGGACTCTCGACTCTCTTGTGACTGACCTCAGACCTTCCTGACCTCAGATCTTCTAGACTTGGGGACTCCTGTGACCTCTGGGGATCTGGTGACTCCTTAAAGACTTTAACCACTCAGATCTTCTGTGATCTTAAAGACTCCTTTGAGGACTTGTGACTTCCAGACCTTTGGGAGCCTTGGGGATTCCTGTGACTCAGATCTTTGTGACTTCAGATCAGACCTGTGACTCCTGGGACCCGATCTCTGTGACCTCAGACTCCTCAGACCTCTCAGACTCCTGGCCCCTGCACCAGATCTTGGGGACTCTGACTCCTTTAGGATCTTGGGACTGTGACCTTTGATCTTGTGATCTTGGGATTCTCATGATCTCAGGATCTTCCAGACTCCTTTGTGACTCGACCTTGACTCCTGTGACTCAGACTCTCGTGATCTCTTTTGGGGAACTCCTTGTGACTCGATCTGTAACATTCTCAGACTTGACTGATCTTTAAAGACTCCTCCCAGACTCCTTGGGGATCAGATCCCCAAAGATCAGACTCCAGACTCCTTTCTGACTCCTTGTGACTCAGATCTTGGGATCTTCTCAGGACTTGGGCACTTTGGTATCACTAGATCTTTAGGACTCTCAGATCTTCGTGACTCCTTTTGCGACTCGTGACTCCTCTCGACCTTGGGCAGCCTCAGACTCTCTGCACCCGGACTCCTTCAACCTCAAGTGACTTGGGAGACTTCTTGGGATCTCTTTATGACTCCTCAGACTCCTTTGTGACTCAGACTCCCGGATCTTGGGGAATCCTGGGACTCCTGTGACTCCTGGGGCCACTACTGATGATCTCATGTGACTCAGATCTCCCAGATCTGTCAGATCTCAGACTCAGACCTCCCAGATCTTCCGAACTCCTTGGGACTCCTGCATATCTTGGGACTCCTGGGGACTCAGACCTTTGAGGACTTCTCAGACTTTAGACCTTGTGATCTGTGATCTTTGTAAAATCCCTCGGATCTTCTTGACTCCTCGACTGACTCGACTCAGAACCTCAGACTTGTGATCTCTACCAGAACCCTGGGATTCCTTTGTGACTTTCTGTGACTCCTTGGCCTCTCAGACTCGTGACTCCTGAGACCTCTCGACTCCTGTGAACCTCAAAGATTCTCTGTGACTTTCTGGGAACCCTAAAGATCAGACCTCAGGAGATCTTCCAGACTCCTGCAGACTCCTGTGACCTCTTCCCAGACTCCTCGTTTCTGTGACCTTTGGGACCCTGGGGATCTTGGGGACTAGATCTTGGTCTATCTTGGGGTCATCTTGGGTCATTTAGGGTGGACTATTGGGGTGTGATTTTGGGCTTATTTTTGGGCGGTTTTTGGGTTAGTTTGGGTGGATTTTTGAGGTGGATTTTGGGTTATTTTGAGATGATCAATTTGGGTTATTTTTTGGGATTATTTTGGGTGGATTTGGGGATGTTTTTGGATGATTTCAGGGTCGCATTTGGGATGGATTTTTTGGGGTGATTTCTAGGGTGGATTTTGGGTGATTTTAGGTTTATTTTGGGTGATTTTGGGGCTGGATTTGTGGGGTGATTTTGGTTTATTTGGGATTATTTTGGTGGATTTTGGGTTATTTTTGGGGTTATTTTAGGTTAATTTTGGGTGGGTTTTTGGGTTATTTTGGGGGTTATTTTGGGGCTATTTTAGGTTAATTTTGGGTGGATTTGGGGTTATTTTGGGGTCCCTGACCTCCTCCTTGTCCTGCTCTGCCCGGCTCACCTCAAGCCCCAACGGAGATTTTGGGTGATTTTTGGGGTGATTTTAGCTGGATTTTTAAAGTGATTTTGGGTTATTTTGGGTGGATTTTGAGGTAGATTTTGGGTTATTTTGAGATTATTCTAGGTTGGTTTTGGGTGATTTTGGTGGTTATTTTCGTGATTTTGGGGTGATTTCAGGATTTTGGAGT
>JAKWBO010001380.1:0-14755 GCA_034336685.1 Luscinia luscinia
GGTTCTGGCATATCCTGCTTCATACCACTAGTCCCTGACAACCGGTATTCTGTGCAGAGCACCTCAGTGCAGTGTGGTTTCCTTAATGGCGGTTTGTAGCAAGAAGCGATTTCAGGCTGAGGGAGGTGAAGTGCCGTCTACCCCTCTCACAGAACACTCTGCTGGGAAGTTCTGCTACTGCCAAAACACGCCTGGCATGTGCACTTTTCTTCTAAAACCTCTCTACCATAGCAATATTCTCTGCTTCTTGAAAGCATACCATACACTCTTTCCACTATGCATAGCGAAGAGCACTGCAGTGCACCTAAAGCTGAAGCTTAAAGTGTGCACAGCACACCACAGATCTCACTTTGCACTACACCTAGAAATGGCTTCTCTGCATCACTGATATCTAGCACAGAAATCTGCACACGAATAACTATGTTGTAGCTAAGCTGGTTCTGGCATATCCTGCTTCATACCACTAGTCCCTGACAACCGGTATTCTGTGCAGAGCACCTCAGTGCAGTGTGGTTTCCTTAATGGCGGTTTGTAGCAAGAAGCGATTTCAGGCTGAGGGAGGTGAAGTGCCGTCTACCCCTCTCACAGAACACTCTGCTGGGAAGTTCTGCTACTGCCAAACACGCCTGGCATGTGCACTTTTCTTCTAAAACCTCTCTACCATAGCAATATTCTCTGCTTCTTGAAAGCATACCATACACTCTTTCCACTATGCATAGCGAAGAGCACTGCAGTGCACCTAAAGCTATGCTGAAAGTGTGCACAGCACACCACAGATCTCACTTTGCACTACACCTAGAAATGGCTTCTCTGCATCACTGATATCTAGCACAGAAATCTGCACGACGAATAACTATGTTGTAGCTAAGCTGGTTCTGGCATATCCTGCTTCATTGCACTAGTCCCTGACAACCGGTATTCTGTGCAGAGCACCTCAGTGCAGTGTGGTTTCCTTAATGGCGGTTTGTAGCAAGAAGCGATTTCAGGCTGAGGGAGGTGAAGTGCCGTCTACCCCTCTCACAGAACACTCTGCTGGGAAGTTCTGCTACTGCCAAAACACGCCTGGCATGTGCACTTTTCTTCTAAAACCTCTCTACCATAGCAATATTCTCTGCTTCTTGAAAGCATACCATACACTCTTTCCACTATGCATAGCGAAGAGCACTGCAGTGCACCTAAAGCTAAAGCGAAAGTGTGCACAGCACACCACAGATCTCACTTTGCACTACACCTAGAAATGGCTTCTCTGCATCACTGATATCTAGCACAGAAATCTGCACGACGAATAACTATGTTGTAGCTAAGCTGGTTCTGGCATATCCTGCTTCATACCACTAGTCCCTGACAACCGGTGTTCTGTGCAGAGCACCTCAGTGCAGTGTGGTTTCCTTAATGGCGGTTTGTAGCAAGAAGCGATTTCAGGCTGAGGGAGGTGAAGTGCCGTCTACCCCTCTCACAGAACACTCTGCTGGGAAGTTCTGCTACTGCCAAAACACGCCTGGCATGTGCACTTTTCTTCTAAAACCTCTCTACCATAGCAATATTCTCTGCTTCTTGAAAGCATACCATACACTCTTTCCACTATGCATAGCGAAGAGCACTGCAGTGCACCTAAAGCTAAAGCGAAAGTGTGCACAGCACACCACAGATCTCACTTTGCACTACACCTAGAAATGGCTTCTCTGCATCACTGATATCTAGCACAGAAATCTGCACGACGAATAACTATGTTGTAGCTAAGCTGGTTCTGGCATATCCTGCTTCATACCACTAGTCCCTGACAACCGGTGTTCTGTGCAGAGCACCTCAGTGCAGTGTGGTTTCCTTAATGGCGGTTTGTAGCAAGGCGATTTCAGGCTGAGGGAGGTGAAGTGCCGTCTACCCCTCTCACAGAACACTCTGCTGGGAAGTTCTGCTACTGCCAAAACACGCCTGGCATGTGCACTTTTCTTCTAAAACCTCTCTACCATAGCAATATTCTCTGCTTCTTGAAAGCATACCATACACTCTTTCCACTATGCATAGCGAAGAGCACTGCAGTGCACCTAAAGCTAAAGCGAAAGTGTGCACAGCACACCACAGATCTCACTTTGCACTACACCTAGAAATGGCTTCTCTGCATCACTGATATCTAGCACAGAAATCTGCACTGACGAATAACTATGTTGTAGCTATAGCTGGTTCTGGCATATCCTGCTTCATACCACTAGTCCTGACAACCGGTATTCTGTGCAGAGCACCTCAGTGCAGTGTGGTTTCCTTAATGGCGGTTTGTAGCAAGAAGCGATTTCAGGCTGAGGAGGTGAAGTGCCGTCTACCCCTCTCACAGAACACTCTGCTGGGAAGTTCTGCTACTGCCAAAACACGCCTGGCATGTGCACTTTTCTTCTAAAACCTCTCTACCATAGCAATATTCTCTGCTTCTTGAAAGCATACCATACACTCTTTCCACTATGCATAGCGAAGAGCACTGCAGTGCACCTAAAGCTAAAGCGAAAGTGTGCACAGCACACCACAGATCTCACTTTGCACTACACCTAGAAATGGCTTCTCTGCATCACTGATATCTAGCACAGAAATCTGCACGACGAATAACTATGTTGTAGCTAAGCTGGTTCTGGCATATCCTGCTTCATACCACTAGTCCCTGACAACCGGTGTTCTGTGCAGAGCACCTCAGTGCAGTGTGGTTTCCTTAATGGCGGTTTGTAGCAAGAAGCGATTTCAGGCTGAGGAGGTGAAGTGCCGTCTACCCCTCTCACAGAACACTCTGCTGGGAAGTTCTGCTACTGCCAAAACACGCCTGGCATGTGCACTTTTCTTCTAAAACCTCTCTACCATAGCAATATTCTCTGCTTCTTGAAAGCATACCATACACTCTTTCCACTATGCATAGCGAAGAGCACTGCAGTGCACCTAAAGCTAAAGCGAAAGTGTGCACAGCACACCACAGATCTCACTTTGCACTACACCTAGAAATGGCTTCTCTGCATCACTGATATCTAGCACAGAAATCTGCACGACGAATAACTATGTTGTAGCTAAGCTGGTTCTGGCATATCCTGCTTCATACCACTAGTCCCTGACAACCGGTATTCTGTGCAGAGCACCTCAGTGCAGTGTGGTTTCCTTAATGGCGGTTTGTAGCAAGAAGCGATTTCAGGCTGAGGAGGTGAAGTGCCGTCTACCCCTCTCACAGAACACTCTGCTGGGAAGTTCTGCTACTGCCAAAACACGCCTGGCATGTGCACTTTTCTTCTAAAACCTCTCTACCATAGCAATATTCTCTGCTTCTTGAAAGCATACCATACACTCTTTCCACTATGCATAGCGAAGAGCACTGCAGTGCACCTAAAGCTAAAGCGAAAGTGTGCACAACACACCACAGATCTCACTTTGCACTACACCTAGAAATGGCTTCTCTGCATCACTGATATCTAGCACAGAAATCTGCACGACGAATAACTATGTTGTAGCTAAGCTGGTTCTGGCATATCCTGCTTCATACCACTAGTCCCTGACAACCGGTGTTCTGTGCAGAGCACCTCAGTGCAGTGTGGTTTCCTTAATGGCGGTTTGTAGCAAGAAGCGATTTCAGGCTGAGGGAGGTGAAGTGCCGTCTACCCCTCTCACAGAACACTCTGCTGGGAAGTTCTGCTACTGCCAAAACACGCCTGGCATGTGCACTTTTCTTCTAAAACCTCTCTACCATAGCAATATTCTCTGCTTCTTGAAAGCATACCATACACTCTTTCCACTATGCATAGCGAAGAGCACTGCAGTGCACCTAAAGCTAAAGCGAGTGTGCACAGCACACCACAGATCTCACTTTGCACTACACCTAGAAATGGCTTCTCTGCATCACTGATATCTAGCACAGAAATCTGCACGACGAATAACTATGTTGTAGCTAAGCTGGTTCTGGCATATCCTGCTTCATACCACTAGTCCCTGACAACCGGTATTCTGTGCAGAGCACCTCAGTGCAGTGTGGTTTCCTTAATGGCGGTTTGTAGCAAGAAGCGATTTCAGGCTGAGGGAGGTGAAGTGCCGTCTACCCCTCTCACAGAACACTCTGCTGGGAAGTTCTGCTACTGCCAAAACACGCCTGGCATGTGCACTTTTCTTCTAAAACCTCTCTACCATAGCAATATTCTCTGCTTCTTGAAAGCATACCATACACTCTTTCCACTATGCATAGCGAAGAGCACTGCAGTGCACCTAAAGCTAAAGCGAGAAGTGTGCACAGCACACCACAGATCTCACTTTGCACTACACCTAGAAATGGCTTCTCTGCATCACTGATATCTAGCACAGAAATCTGCACGACGAATAACTATGTTGTAGCTAAGCTGGTTCTGGCCTATCCTGCTTCATACCACTAGTCCCTGACAACCGGTGTTCTGTGCAGAGCACCTCAGTGCAGTGTGGTTTCCTTAATGGCGGTTTGTAGCAAGAAGCGATTTCAGGCTGAGGGAGGTGAAGTGCCGTCTACCCCTCTCACAGAACACTCTGCTGGGAAGTTCTGCTACTGCCAAAACACGCCTGGCATGTGCACTTTTCTTCTAAAACCTCTCTACCATAGCAATATTCTCTGCTTCTTGAAAGCATACCATACACTCTTTCCACTATGCATAGCGAAGAGCACTGCAGTGCACCTAAAGCTAAAGCGAAAGTGTGCACAGCACACCACAGATCTCACTTTGCACTACACCTAGAAATGGCTTCTCTGCATCACTGATATCTAGCACAGAAATCTGCCGACGAATAACTATGTTGTAGCTAATGCTGGTTCTGGCATATCCTGCTTCATACCACTAGTCCCTGACAACCGGTATTCTGTGCAGAGCACCTCAGTGCAGTGTGGTTTCCCTTAATGGCGGTTTGTAGCAAGAAGCGATTTCAGGCTGAGGAGGTGAAGTGCCGTCTACCCCTCTCACAGAACACTCTGCTGGGAAGTTCTGCTACTGCCAAACACGCCTGGCATGTGCACTTTTCTTCTAAAACCTCTCTACCATAGCAATATTCTCTGCTTCTTGAAAGCATACCATACACTCTTTCCACTATGCATAGCGAAGAGCACTGCAGTGCACCTAAAGCTAAAGCGAAAGTGTGCACAGCACACCACAGATCTCACTTTGCACTACACCTAGAAATGGCTTCTCTGCATCACTGATATCTAGCACAGAAATCTGCACTGACCGAATAACTATGTTGTAGCTAAGCTGGTTCTGGCATATCCTGCTTCATACCACTAGTCCCTGACAACCGGTATTCTGTGCAGAGCACCTCAGTGCAGTGTGGTTTCCTTAATGCGCGGTTTGTAGCAAGAAGCGATTTCAGGCTGAGGAGGTGAAGTGCCGTCTACCCCTCTCACAGAACACTCTGCTGGGAAGTTCTGCTACTGCCAAAACACGCCTGGCATGTGCACTTTTCTTCTAAAACCTCTCTACCATAGCAATATTCTCTGCTTCTGAAAGCATACCATACACTCTTTCCACTATGCATAGCGAAGAGCACTGCAGTGCACCTAAAGCTAAAGCAAAAGTGTGCACAGCACACCACAGATCTCACTTTGCACTACACCTAGAAATGGCTTCTCTGCATCACTGATATCTAGCACAGAAATCTGCACGACGAATAACTATGTTGTAGCTAAGCTGGTTCTGGCATATCCTGCTTCATACCACTAGTCCCTGACAACCGGTATTCTGTGCAGAGCACCTCAGTGCAGTGTGGTTTCCTTAATGGCGGTTTGTAGCAAGAAGCGATTTCAGGCTGAGGGAGGTGAAGTGCCGTCTACCCCTCTCACAGAACACTCTGCTGGGAAGTTCTGCTACTGCCAAAACACGCCTGGCATGTGCACTTTTCTTCTAAAACCTCTCTACCATAGCAATATTCTCTGCTTCTTGAAAGCATACCATACACTCTTTCCACTATGCATAGCGAAGAGCACTGCAGTGCACCTAAAGCTAAAGCGAAAGTGTGCACAGCACACCACAGATCTCACTTTGCACTACACCTAGAAATGGCTTCTCTGCATCACTGATATCTAGCACAGAAATCTGCACGACGAATAACTATGTTGTAGCTAAGCTGGTTCTGGCATATCCTGCTTCATACCACTAGTCCCTGACAACCGGTATTCTGTGCAGAGCACCTCAGTGCAGTGTGGTTTCCTTAATGGCGGTTTGTAGCAAGAAGCGATTTCAGGCTGAGGGAGGTGAAGTGCCGTCTACCCCTCTCACAGAACACTCTGCTGGGAAGTTCTGCTACTGCCAAAACACGCCTGGCATGTGCACTTTTCTTCTAAAACCTCTCTACCATAGCAATATTCTCTGCTTCTTGAAAGCATACCATACACTCTTTCCACTATGCATAGCGAAGAGCACTGCAGTGCACCTAAAGCTAAAGCGAAAGTGTGCACAGCACACCACAGATCTCACTTTGCACTACACCTAGAAATGGCTTCTCTGCATCACTGATATCTAGCACAGAAATCTGCACGACGAATAACTATGTTGTAGCTAAGCTGGTTCTGGCATATCCTGCTTCATACCACTAGTCCCTGACAACCGGTATTCTGTGCAGAGCACCTCAGTGCAGTGTGGTTTCCTTAATGGCGGTTTGTAGCAAGAAGCGATTTCAGGCTGAGGGAGGTGAAGTGCCGTCTCACCCCTCTCACAGAACACTCTGCTGGGAAGTTCTGCTACTGCCAAAACACGCCTGGCATGTGCACTTTTCTTCTAAAACCTCTCTACCATAGCAATATTCTCTGCTTCTTGAAAGCATACCATACACTCTTTCCACTATGCATAGCGAAGAGCACTGCAGTGCACCTAAAGCTGAAGCGAAAGTGTGCACAGCACACCACAGATCTCACTTTGCACTACACCTAGAAATGGCTTCTCTGCATCACTGATATCTAGCACAGAAATCTGCACGACGAATAACTATGTTGTAGCTAAGCTGGTTCTGGCATATCCTGCTTCATACCACTAGTCCCTGACAACCGGTGTTCTGTGCAGAGCACCTCAGTGCAGTGTGGTTTCCTTAATGGTGGTTTGTAGCAAGAAGCGATTTCAGGCTGAGGGAGGTGAAGTGCCGTCTTCACCCTCTCACAGAACACTCTGCTGGGAAGTTCTGCTACTGCCAAAACACGCCTGGCATGTGCACTTTTCTTCTAAAACCTCTCTACCATAGCAATATTCTCTGCTTCTTGAAAGCATACCATACACTCTTTCCACTATGCATAGCGAAGAGCACTGCAGTGCACCTAAAGCTAAAGCGAAAGTGTGCACAGCACACCACAGATCTCACTTTGCACTACACCTAGAAATGGCTTCTCTGCATCACTGATATCTAGCACAGAAATCTGCACGACGAATAACTATGTTGTAGCTAAGCTGGTTCTGGCATATCCTGCTTCATACCACTAGTCCCTGACAACCGGTATTCTGTGCAGAGCACCTCAGTGCAGTGTGGTTTCCTTAATGGCGGTTTGTAGCAAGAAGCGATTTCAGGCTGAGGGAGGTGAAGTGCCGTCTACCCCTCTCACAGAACACTCTGCTGGGAAGTTCTGCTACTGCCAAAACACGCCTGGCATGTGCACTTTTCTTCTAAAACCTCTCTACCATAGCAATATTCTCTGCTTCTTGAAAGCATACCATACACTCTTTCCACTATGCATAGCGAAGAGCACTGCAGTGCACCTAAAGCTAAAGCGAAAGTGTGCACAGCACACCACAGATCTCACTTTGCACTACACCTAGAAATGGCTTCTCTGCATCACTGATATCTAGCACAGAAATCTGCACGACGAATAACTATGTTGTAGCTAAGCTGGTTCTGGCATATCCTGCTTCATACCACTAGTCCCTGACAACCGGTGTTCTGTGCAGAGCACCTCAGTGCAGTGTGGTTTCCTTAATGGCGGTTTGTAGCAAGAAGCGATTTCAGGCTGAGGGAGGTGAAGTGCCGTCTACCCCTCTCACAGAACACTCTGCTGGGAAGTTCTGCTACTGCCAAAACACGCCTGGCATGTGCACTTTTCTTCTAAAACCTCTCTACCATAGCAATATTCTCTGCTTCTTGAAAGCATACCATACACTCTTTCCACTATGCATAGCGAAGAGCACTGCAGTGCACCTAAAGCTAAGCGAAAGTGTGCACAGCACACCACAGATCTCACTTTGCACTACACCTAGAAATGGCTTCTCTGCATCACTGATATCTAGCACAGAAATCTGCACGACGAATAACTATGTTGTAGCTAAGCTGGTTCTGGCATATCCTGCTTCATACCACTAGTCCCTGACAACCGGTATTCTGTGCAGAGCACCTCAGTGCAGTGTGGTTTCCTTAATGGCGGTTTGTAGCAAGAAGCGATTTCAGGCTGAGGGAGGTGAAGTGCCGTCTACCCCTCTCACAGAACACTCTGCTGGGAAGTTCTGCTACTGCCAAAACACGCCTGGCATGTGCACTTTTCTTCTAAAACCTCTCTACCATAGCAATATTCTCGGCTTCCTGAAAGCATACCATACACTCTTTCCACTATGCATAGCGAAGAGCACTGCAGTGCACCTAAAGCTAAAGCGAAAGTGTGCACAGCACACCACAGATCTCACTTTGCACTACACCTAGAAATGGCTTCTCTGCATCACTGATATCTAGCACAGAAATCTGCACGACGAATAACTATGTTGTAGCTAAGCTGGTTCTGGCTATCCTGCTTCATACCACTAGTCCCTGACAACCGGTATTCTGTGCAGAGCACCTCAGTGCAGTGTGGTTTCCTTAATGGCGGTTTGTAGCAAGAAGCGATTTCAGGCTGAGGGAGGTGAAGTGCCGTCTACCCTCCTCACAGAACACTCTGCTGGGAAGTTCTGCTACTGCCAAACACGCCTGGCATGTGCACTTTTCTTCTAAAACCTCTCTACCATAGCAATATTCTCTGCTTCTTGAAAGCATACCATACACTCTTTCCACTATGCATAGCGAAGAGCACTGCAGTGCACCTAAAGCTAAAGCTGAAAGTGTGCACAGCACACCACAGATCTCACTTTGCACTACACCTAGAAATGGCTTCTCTGCATCACTGATATCTAGCACAGAAATCTGCACGACGAATAACTATGTTGTAGCTAAGCTGGTTCTGGCCTATCCTGCTACATACCACTAGTCCCTGACAACCGGTATTCTGTGCAGAGCACCTCAGTGCAGTGTGGTTTCCTTAATGGCGGTTTGTAGCAAGAAGCGATTTCAGGCTGAGGGAGGTGAAGTGCCGCTTCACCCTCTCACAGAACACTCTGCTGGGAAGTTCTGCTACTGCCAAAACACGCCTGGCATGTGCACTTTTCTTCTAAAACCTCTCTACCATAGCAATATTCTCTGCTTCTTGAAAGCATACCATACACTCTTTCCACTATGCATAGCGAAGAGCACTGCAGTGCACCTAAAGCTAAGCTTAAAGTGTGCACAGCACACCACAGATCTCACTTTGCACTACACCTAGAAATGGCTTCTCTGCATCACTGATATCTAGCACAGAAATCTGCACGACGAATAACTATGTTGTAGCTAAGCTGGTTCTGGCATATCCTGCTTCATACCACTAGTCCCTGACAACCGGTATTCTGTGCAGAGCACCTCAGTGCAGTGTGTGTTTCCTTAATGGCGGTTTGTAGCAAGAAGCGATTTCAGGCTGAGGGAGGTGAAGTGCCGTCTACCCCTCTCACAGAACACTCTGCTGGGAAGTTCTGCTACTGCCAAAACACGCCTGGCATGTGCACTTTTCTTCTAAAACCTCTCTACCATAGCAATATTCTCTGCTTCTTGAAAGCATACCATACACTCTTTCCACTATGCATAGCGAAGAGCACTGCAGTGCACCTAAAGCTAAAGCGAAAGTGTGCACAGCACACCACAGATCTCACTTTGCACTACACCTAGAAATGGCTTCTCTGCATCACTGATATCTAGCACAGAAATCTGCACGACGAATAACTATGTTGTAGCTAAGCTGGTTCTGGCATATCCTGCTTCATACCACTAGTCCCTGACAACCGGTATTCTGTGCAGAGCACCTCAGTGCAGTGTGGTTTCCTTAATGGCGGTTTGTAGCAAGAAGCGATTTCAGGCTGAGGGAGGTGAAGTGCCGTCTACCCCTCTCACAGAACACTCTGCTGGGAAGTTCTGCTACTGCCAAACACGCCTGGCATGTGCACTTTTCTTCTAAAACTCTCTACCATAGCAATATTCTCTGCTTCCCCTGAAAGCATACCATACACTCTTTCCACTATGCATAGCGAAGAGCACTGCAGTGCACCTAAAGCTGAGCGAAAGTGTGCACAGCACACCACAGATCTCACTTTGCACTACACCTAGAAATGGCTTCTCTGCATCACTGATATCTAGCACAGAAATCTGCACGACTGAATAACTATGTTGTAGCTAAGCTGGTTCTGGCATATCCTGCTTCATACCACTAGTCCCTGACAACCGGTATTCTGTGCAGAGCACCTCAGTGCAGTGTGGTTTCCTTAATGGCGGTTTGTAGCAAGAAGCGATTTCAGGCTGAGGGAGGTGAAGTGCCGCTCTACCCTCTCACAGAACACTCTGCTGGGAAGTTCTGCTACTGCCAAAACACGCCTGGCATGTGCACTTTTCTTCTAAAACCTCTCTACCATAGCAATATTCTCTGCTTCTTGAAAGCATACCATACACTCTTTCCACTATGCATAGCGAAGAGCACTGCAGTGCACCTAAAGCTAAAGCGAAAGTGTGCACAGCACACCACAGATCTCACTTTGCACTACACCTAGAAATGGCTTCTCTGCATCACTGATATCTAGCACAGAAATCTGCACGACGAATAACTATGTTAGTAGCTAAGCTGGTTCTGGCATATCCTGCTTCATACCACTAGTCCCTGACAACCGGTATTCTGTGCAGAGCACCTCAGTGCAGTGTGGTTTCCTTAATGGCGGCTTGTAGGCAAGAAGTCGATTTCAGGCTGAGGGAGGTGAAGTGCCGTCTACCCTCTCACAGAACACTCTGCTGGGAAGTTCTGCTACTGCCAAAACACGCCTGGCATGTGCACTTTTCTTCTAAAACCTCTCTACCATAGCAATATTCTCTGCTTCTTGAAAGCATACCATACACTCTTTCCACATTATGCATAGCGTAAGAGCACTGCAGTGCACCTAAAGCTGAAGCGAAAGTGTGCACAGCACACCACAGATCTCACTTTGCACTGCACCTAGAAATGGCTTCTCTGATCACTGATATCTAGCACAGAAATCTGCACGACGAATAACTATGTTGTAGCTAAGCTGGTCCTGGCATATCCTGCTTCATACCACTTAGTCCCTGACAACCGGTATTCTGTGCAGAGCACCTCAGTGCAGTGTGGTTTCCTAATGGCGGTTTGTAGCAAGAAGCTTGATTCCTGTCTGAGGGAGGTGAAGTGCCGTCTACCCCTCTCACAGAACACTCTGCTGGGAAGTTCTGCTACTGCCAAACACGCCTGGCATGTGCACTTTTCTTCTAAAACCTCTCTACCATAGCAATATTCTCTGCTTCCTGAAAGCATACCATACACTCTTTCCACTATGCATAGCGAAGAGCACTGCAGTGCACCTAAAGCTGTAGCTTAAAGTGTGCACAGCACACCACCAGATCTCACTTTGCACTACACTCTAGAAATGGCTTCTCTGCATCACTGATATCTAGCACAGAAATCTGCACGATCGAATAACTATGTTGTAGCTAAGCTGGTTCTGGCATATCCTGCTTCATACCACTAGTCCCTGACAACCGGTATTCTGTGCAGAGCACCTCAGTGCAGTGTGGTTTCCTAATCGCGGTTTGTAGCAAGAAGCGATTTCAGGCTGAGGGAGGTGAAGTGCCAGTCTACCCCTCTCACAGAACACTCTGCTGGGAAGTTCTGCTACTGCCAAAACACGCCTGGCATGTGCACTTTTCTTCTAAAACCTCTCTACCATAGCAATATTCTCTGCTTCTTGAAAGCATACCATACACTCTTTCCACTATGCATAGCTGAAGAGCACTGCAGTGCACCTAAAGCTAAGCTGAAAGTGTGCACAGCACACCACAGATCTCACTTTGCACTACACCTAGAAATGGCTTCTCTGCATCACTGATATCTAGCACAGAAATCTGCACGACGAATAACTATGTTGTAGCTAAGCTGGTTCTGGCATATCCTGCTTCATACCACTAGTCCCTGACAACCGGTGTTCTGTGCAGAGCACCTCAGTGCAGTGTGGTTTCCTTAATGGCGGTTTGTAGCAAGAAGCGATTTCAGGCTGAGGGAGGTGAAGTGCCGTCTACCCCTCCTCACAGAACACTCTGCTGGGAAGTTCTGCTACTGCCAAAACACGCCTGGCATGTGCACTTTTCTTCTAAAACCTCTCTACCATAGCAATATTCTCTGCTTCTTGAAAGCATACCATACACTCTTTCCACTATGCATAGCGAAGAGCACTGCAGTGCACCTAAAGTTAAGCGAAAGTGTGCACAGCACACCACAGATCTCACTTTGCACTACACCTAGAAATGGCTTCTCTGCATCACTGATATCTAGCACAGAAATCTGCACGACGAATAACTATGTTGTAGCTAAGCTGGTTCTGGCATATCCTGCTTCATACCACTAGTCCCTGACAACCGGTGTTCTGTGCAGAGCACCTCAGTGCAGTGTGGTTTCCTTAATGGCGGTTTGTAGCAAGAAGCGATTTCAGGCTGAGGGAGGTGAAGTGCCGTCTACCCCTCTCACAGAACACTCTGCTGGGAAGTTCTGCTACTGCCAAAACACGCCTGGCATGTGCACTTTTCTTCTAAAACCTCTCTACCATAGCAATATTCTCTGCTTCTTGAAAGCATACCATACACTCTTTCCACTATGCATAGCCGACGAGCACTGCAGTGCACCTAAAGTTGTGCTAAAGTGTGCACAGCACACCACAGATCTCACTTTGCACTACACCTAGAAATGGCTTCTCTGCATCACTGATATCTAGCACAGAAATCTGCACGACGAATAACTATGTTGTAGCTAAGCTGGTTCTGGCATATCCTGCTTCATACCACTAGTCCCTGACAACCGGTATTTCTGTGCAGAGCACCTCAGTGCAGTGTGGTTTCCTTAATGGCGGTTTGTAGCAAGAAGCGATTTCGTCTGAGGGAGGTGAAGTGCCGTCTACCCCTCTCACAGAACACTCTGCTGGGAAGTTCTGCTACTGCCAAAACACGCCTGGCATGTGCACTTTTCTTCTAAAACCTCTCTACCATAGCAATATTCTCTGCTTCTTGAAAGCATACCATACACTCTTTCCACTATGCATAGCGAAGAGCACTGCAGTGCACCTAAAGTTAAAGCTAAAGTGTGCACAGCACACCACAGATCTCACTTTGCACTACACCTAGAAATGGCTTCTCTGCATCACTGATATCTAGCACAGAAATCTGCACGACGAATAACTATGTTGTGGCTAAGCTGGTTCTGGCATATCCTGCTTCATACCACTAGTCCCTGACAACCGGTGTTCTGTGCAGAGCACCTCAGTGCAGTGTGGTTTCCTTAATGGCGGTTTGTAGCAAGAAGCGATTTCAGGCTGAGGGAGGTGAAGTGCCGTCACCCTCTCACAGAACACTCTGCTGGGAAGTTCTGCTACTGCCAAAACACGCCTGGCATGTGCACTTTTCTTCTAAAACCTCTCTACCATAGCAATATTCTCTGCTTCTTGAAAGCATACCATACACTCTTTCCACTATGCATAGCGAAGAGCACTGCAGTGCACCTAAAGCTGAAGCGAAAGTGGCACAGCACACCACAGATCTCACTTTGCACTACACCTAGAAATGGCTTCTCTGCATCACTGATATCTAGCACAGAAATCTGCACGACGAATCAACTATGTTGTAGCTGCTGGTTCTGGCATATCCTGCTTCATTCCACTAGTCCCTGACAACTCGGTATTCTGGTGCAGAGCACCTCAGTGCAGTGTGGTTTCCTAATCGCGGTTTGTAGCAAGAAGCGATTTCTGTGGCTAAGGGAGGTGAAGTGCCGTTTCTACCCTCCCCACAGAACACTCTGCTGGAAGTTCTGCTACTGCCAAAACACGCCTGGCATGTGCACTTTTCTTCCCAAAACCTCTCTACCATAGCAATATTCTCTGCTTCTGAAAGCATACCACACACTCTTTCCACTATGCATAGCGGCGAGTACCTGCAGTGCACCTAAAGCTGTAGCGGGAGTGTGCACAGCACACCACAGATCTCACTTTGCACTGCTGAATTCCTAGAAATGGCTTCTCTGCATCACTGATATCTAGGACTGAAAATCTGCGCGACGATATCAATCTGGTGCTGTAGCTAAGCTGGCTCTTGGTGATATCCTTGCTTCATACGCACTAGTCCCTGACAACCGGTATTCTGTGCAGAGCACCTCAGTGCAGTGTGGTGTCCCCTAATGGCGGTTTGTGGCAAGAAGCTGATTTCTGGCTAAGGGGAGGTGAAGTGCCGCTCTCACCCCTCCTCACAGAACACTCTGCTGGCAAGTTCTGCTACTGCCAAAACACGCCTCGGCATGTGCACTTTTCTTGCTAAAACCTAGCTACAACATAGCAATATTCTCTGCTTCTTGAAAGCACACTACCATACACTCTTTCCACTATGCATAGCGAAGAGCACTGCAGTGGACCTAAAGCTGCAAGCTAGAGTGTGCACAGCA
>JAKWBO010001381.1:0-14754 GCA_034336685.1 Luscinia luscinia
GGAACTAAAATTGTACAATTTTGTTGTTTTTTTTTTTATTTTAATAAAATAAACCTGTTTTGACTTTTTCTAAAAAATTCATTTTGGCTCAGGGGCTGTGAGGGCCAAGAGTTTGGGGTTTGTGGGGTCAAGGATTTGAGATTTTTGGGGTAGAGTTTGAAGTTACAGAGTTAAGGATTTGGAGTGTATGGGGTCAAGTTATGGGCTCTGTAGGGCCAAGGATTTTGGGTTTGTGGGGCCAAGGATTTGGAATCTGGATTTGGGATCTCTGGGGTCAAAGATTTGGGATTTGTGAGGCCAAAAATTTGGGATTTATGCAGCCAAGAGTTTGGAGTTATGGGGTCAAGGATTTGGGGTGTATGGGGTCAAGTTATGGGGTCTGTAGGGCCAAGGATTTGGGGTCTCTGGGGCCAAAGATTTGGATTTGTGAGGTCAAGGATTTTGGGCTTGTGAGGCCAAGGATTTGGGGTCTCTGGGATCAAGGATTTGGGATATTTGGGATCATGGATTTGGAGTGTTTTGGGTCAAGGATTTGGGATATCTGGGGTTAAGGATTTGGGGTCTCTGGGATCAAGGATTTGGGATATTTGGGATCATGGATTTGGAGTGTTTGGGGTCAAGGATTTGGGGTCTCTGGGATCAAGGATTTGGGGGTTCTAGGGTCAAGGATTTGTGGTTTGTAGGGTCAAGGATTTTGGGTTTTTGGGGCCAAGGATTTGGGGTTTGTAGGGACAAGGATTTGGGGTCTCTGGGATCACGGATTTGGGGTTTATGGGTTTGGGGATTTGGAGTGTTTGGGATCACGGATTTGAGTTAATGGGTTGGGGGATTTGGAGTGTATGTGGTCAAGGATTTGGGATATTTGGGATCACGGATTTGGAGTGTTTGGGGTCAAGGATTTGGGGTTTATGGGGCCTGGGATTTGTGATTTATGGGGCCGGGATTTGGAGTGTATGTGGTCAAGGATTTGGGGTCTCTGGGATCATGGATTTGGGGTTTATGGGTTGGGGCATTTGAAGTGTTTGGGATGAAGGATTTGGGGCTTATGGGTTGGGGCATTTGAAGTGTTTGGGATCACGGATTTGGGTTTATGGGGCCTGGGATTTGGGGTTTATGGGGCCGGGGATTTGGAGTGTATGTGGCCAAGGATTTGGGGTTTATGGGTTTGGGGATTTGGAGTGTTTGGGATCACAGATTTGGGTTTATGGGGCCTGGGATTTGGGGTTTATGGGGCCGGGGATTTGGGGTCTCTGGGGTCACGGATTTGGGGTTTATGGGGCATTTGGAGTGTGTGGGTCACGTTGTGGGGTCTGTCTGGCCCGGGACTGAATTGCTCTTCCCCGGGGATCCCGGGGCCCCGGCAGGGTGCGGCTGCCCGAAGGACGTCTCGCAGAGCTCCGGGCCCGGGGCCGTCCCGGGATCCTGCCTGTCCTCTGGAAAAGAGGCGGAATTCCATGGGGCCTCCTCAGGACGGGGGTGCGATCTCCGGGATTAGGACCCGGCTTTGACCCCCCAGACCCGGCTTTGACCCCCCAGACCAGGCCTTGAGCCCCCAGGCCCGGCTTTGACCCTTCCCGGTGTCCAGAACTCTAGACCCAGCTTTGTGCGCTCCTAAACCCACCTTTGAGCCCCCTAAACCCACCTTTGACCCCCAGACCCGACTTTGAGCCCCCAGACCGGCTTTGACTCCCCAGACCAGGCCTTGAGCCCCCAGACCCGGCTTTGATCCCCTTCCCAGTGTCCAGAACCCTTGTAGACCCGGGCTTTGACAGCCCAGACCCGGCTTTGAGCCCCCAGACCCAGCTTTGACCCTTCCCAGACCCGACTTTGAGCCCCCAGACCCAGATTTGATCCTTCCCAGTATCCAGAACCCTTCTAGACTCGGCTTTGACCCTCCCAGACCAGGCCTTGAGCCCCTCTAGACCCAGCTTTGAGCCCACCTAGACCAGCTTTGAGCCCCCTAAACCCAGCTTTGACCCCCCTAGACCCGGCTTTGAGCCCCCTAGACCCAGCTTTGAGCTCCCTAAACTCAGCTTGACCCTTCCCAACTCCCATGAGAGTTTTCCCAGCCCAGGCTCACCTGTGGGGTCGGGATTTTTGGGACGGGGTCGTGGGTTTGGGGTTCGACCAGAGCTCCCAAATCTGTAGGAGAAGATTTGGGCTGAGATTTGGGAATTTTTGGGATTTGGGATAATTGGGATTTTTGGGATGGGAGGAGCTTTGGGATCATCCCAACCCCATGGGAAGGGACATTCCCTGATAAAAAATTCCCCAATACAACAAAATATCCCAATAAAACAAAATATCCCAATGAAACAAAATATAAAATAAAATATCCCAAAAATATTTGCAAATCCCAATAAAATAAAATACCCCAATAAAAAAATACCCCAATAAAATAAAACACCCAATAAAAGGAGCGATCCCAGTAAAACCAGTTCCCCCAGTTACCCCAACCCCACAGGGCTCACCTGAGGAGTCGCTGCCTCTCACAACCTGGTCCCGGATCCCTGTGACCAGAACAGACCCAAAACTGGGATTTTTCCACCCAAAATCCCCCTTGGAAAACCCCAAAAAGGAGCTGCTGATCCCCCCAATGTTTGGGTTCGGAGTGAGAAAGAAAAAAACCCAAAACCCCAAAATTTGTGCGAATCAGAGAAGGAAAAGGCAGAGTTGACTCAAAAGAGGCAAATTTGAGCTCAGGAGGGAAATTTGGGGTGAATTTGGGGGATTTTGGAGTCAGATCTGAGCAAGGGGAATGTCCTGGCTTGAGCTGTGACCACAGAGGGTTTTTTTGGGATCAGGATCCGCCTGATGGTGCTGCACCCCAAAAAGAGAAATTTTGGGGCGTTTCTGGAGGTTTTTGGGTGGTGGCTTCTGGAGGTTTTGGGGCATTTCTGATTATTTTGGTGCTGTGTTTTCTGGATCTTTTTAGGTTGTGGTTTCTGGAGGTTTTTGGGGTTGTGAGTTCTGGATCTTGTTGGGGCGTTTCTATTTATTTTGGGGCAGTGGATTATGGATGTTTTGGGGTGGTGACCTCTGGAAGTTTTGGGGCATTTTTGGACCTTTTGGGGTTGTAGTTTCTGGGTATTTTGGGGCATTTCTGATTATTTTGGGGTGGTGACTTCTGGAGGTTTTTGAGATGGTGACTTCTGGAGGTTTTGGGGCATTTTGGATTTTTTGGGTTGTAGTTTCTGGGTATTTTGGGGCATTTCTGATTATTTTGGAGCTGTGTTTTCTGGATCTTTTTGGGTTGTTGTTTCTGGGTATTTTGGGGCATTTCTGATTATTTTGGGGCTGTGTTTTCTGGAACTTTATGGGTTGCTGTTTCTGGGTATTTTGGGGCATTTCTAATTATTTTGGGGCTGTGTTTCCTGGATCTTTTGGGGTTGTGACCTCTGGAGGTTTTGGGGTTTTTGGGGGCGCTGGCATCAGGGCCTGACCTCTGTCCTTGGTCCTGTGGTAGGTGACAAAGAGCACGAGCAGGGCCAGCACCACGAAGATGACGGGGGACCAGTAGCGGGCTGGGACACCCGAGGACGTTCCTGTGGGGACAGGGGTGACCAGGGGTGACAGGCACAGGAACGGGGTTTTGGGACATTCCAGGGTGGTGGCAGGTCCCCAAGGAGGGTGACAGGTCCCCAAGGAGGGTGGCAAGTCCCCCAGAGTGATGTCCCCACCATGGTGACAAATCTCCCCGCCACAGTGTCACCTCCCCACAATGGTGACAATCCCTCGACAGTGTCACCTCCCCACGACGGTGACAATCCCAGGATGGTGTCACATTCTCATGACAGTGACAATACCCAGGACGGTGTCACCTCCCCACGACGGTGACAATCCCAGGACGGTGTCACCTCCCTTGACGGTGACAAATCCCAATTCCTGGGACGGTGTCCCCTCCCGTGATGGTGACAAATCTCTAGGATGGTGCCACCTCCTCCCAGCACAGTGTCACCTCCCCACGATAGTGACAATACCCAGGACCGTGTCACCTCCCCACGACGGTGACAATCCCACGATGTCACCTTCCCAGGACGGTGTCACCTCCACACCATGGTGACAAATCTCCCCGCCACAGTGTCACCTCCCCACGATGGTGACAATCCCTCGACAGTGTCACCTCCCACGATGGTGAAAATCCTCGACAGTGTCAGTTCCCCCAGGACGGTGCCACCTCCCCATGACAGTGACAATCCCCAGGACAGTGTCACTTCCCTTGACGGTGACAATCCCAGGATAGTGCCACCTCCCCACAATGGTGACAATCCCCAGGACAGTGTCACCTCCTCATAACAGTGACAATCCCAGGACAGTGTCACTTCCCCTTGACGGTGACAATCCCACGACAGTGTCACTTCCCCCAGGACGGTGCCACCTCCCCATGACGGTGACAGTCCCAGGACGGTGCCACCTCCCTCCCCTTCCCGCGGCACTCACGCGTTTGGTTCCCCGCCGGTGTCACCGCCAGGTCCCCGCTCCCAGGAGGGCTCGTGGTGACCCTCAGCCCCGTTGTCACCGTGTCCCCGTCCCCGGTGGGGTGTCCTGGTGGCTCCGGGGGCTCTCGTGTCCCCTCCCCGGTGACATTCCCGTTCCCCGACTCCTCCTCTTGGAAGCCGAGAGCTGCGAATGGGATTTGCCCGTTCCTGTCCATTCTCCCCCAAAATCGGGGATCAGGAATGGGAATATCGACCCCTCAGGGGACGTGGGACAGAGTTTGGGGACGTTGCCATGGGAAGGACCCCAAAAGAGAATTTTGGAAAAGAGGAGAGGGAAGGAAATCCCGGGAATTCCGAGGGAGCATGGACAGGATGCCAGGAATGGCTGAAGATGCTCCCAGTGGGATTTGGGATGGAGATCCAGAAAATTCTGCACCCAGAGGGTTTTGGGGCTCTGGAAAAACTCCCAGGGAATGACCTCGACCC
The DNA here is from genome assembly GCA_034336685.1 of Luscinia luscinia. Classification (NCBI taxonomy): domain Eukaryota; kingdom Metazoa; phylum Chordata; class Aves; order Passeriformes; family Muscicapidae; genus Luscinia; species Luscinia luscinia. Next base: position 4,926 of record JAKWBO010001381.1, read on the forward strand.
CAAAAAACTCCAGGAGGGTTTGGAAAAACCTCCCAGACACGGGGGTGGGATTTTGGGATTTTTGGGATGCCCTGGGGTTGGGTTGGATGACCCGGGTGGGTTTTTCAGCTCAGGATGTCTCACAGCTCTCTCAGGGGGCTGAGCTGAGAGCAGAGCAGCGAAACCACATTCTGTTCCGAGGGGTTCACAGCTCGCCTCTGAGAAAAAACTAAAACCCAGATGGTGTCAGGTTCTCATGGTGAGAACCGTGCAGGGGGCTGGGCTGGGACTGTTCCGAAACCCAGGATGGTTTGGGGTTGTGTCACCAGCAGGCAATTAGAAATCATCCTAAAATACTGCAAAATATCTCAAAATATCCCACAATATCCCAAAATACCCGAAAATATCCCCAAATATCCCCAAATATCCCAATTTGGGGTGTGGAATTAATGGGGTGTGAGGTGGAAGGACCCACCAGGACCCTCCGAGTCCCATTCGTGGCCCTGCCAAGATTAAAACCAACAAAACCGACCCAAAATGGTTCTAAAGCCCCTCCTGATGCTCACCTGGGGCAGACTGTGACGGATTTGGGGTGCTGGGGCAGCTCAGAAAACCCCAAACCCCTCCTGGAATCCAAACCAGGCTCAGCAAAGCCGGGTTCAGCCCTAAAGCTGAGCTTAACCCCATGGAAAAGGCCTAAAGGGACCTCCCTGAGCCTCACCCGCTGCCTTCAGCCCCTTCCTCTTCCTCACCCTCGCTCCAGTCCCACACCCCAAAACCCCCTGAAGCCCCCGGCCCCACTCACCGACCCCAAAGCAGAGCAGGGCGAGGCAGAGCCCCCAAAACCCCTCGGGCCCATCCTGCAGGGCCCCATCCCCACCCCGGCCCCTCTGAAACTTCTTCCTTCCCTTTTCTCTCACAGGAAGCGACAGTTGGTGGGCAAAGGTGGTGAAATTCGGGGAACTCCTGAAAAGCATCGCCCAAGGTCATTTCTCCATCCCCCGAGGTCACTTCTCCATCCCCTGAGGTCACTTCTCCATCGCCCGAGGTCACTTCTCAATCCCCCAAATTAATTTCTTCATTCCATGGAATTATTTCTCCACCCCATGGGTTCCTTTCTCCACCCCACGGATTTATTTGCCCTCCCTACAGAGTAATTTCTCCACCCCATGGATTCGTTTCTCCACCCCTTGGAATCATTTCCACCCCATGGAATTCTTTTTCCACCCCCATGGATTTTTTCTCTGCCCCATAGATAATTTCTCCACCCCATTGATTCATTTCTCCACACCATGGATTTATTTGCCCACCCCACCGAGTCATTTCTCTGCCCCATGGATTTATTTCTCCACCCCTTGGAATTATTTTTTCATTTCCACCCCACGGAATTATTTTTCCACCCCATGGATTCATTTCTCCATTCCATGGGATTATTTTTCCATCCCATAGAATCGTTTCTCCATTCCATGGAGAAATCCCATGGATTTGTTTCTCCACGCCATGGAATTATTTCTCCACCCCATGGAGCTGCTTCTCCACTCCCAGATTCTTCCTGGAATTCTAGAATTTCTGCTGGGATCCCCGAATTCCTGTTGGCATCCCTGAATTCCTGCTGAGATTCCCCCCAGCTCAGCAGCACAGCACAAATCCTTCCCCCCAAAATCAAAATCCCGCATCCAAACACATCAAAGTCTCCACATCCCATTTTCTCTCCAACCTATCCCAAATCCCTGATCCCAAATCCTGCCCCTGCAGGGTTTTGGTGGGGCTGAGTTGTGTTTTTTGGGGTGGGGGAAGTGCTGGGACATTTAAAAGGTCTCAGAAGTTGGAGGGGGAAGGGAGCAGATGTAGAAACCACAGTGAAGTTTTGGTAGGTGAAAGGTTCTCACTTCAACTTCCTGGGGTAATTTATTGTTCTTTTCAGCCAAGAACCGGAAGTTTTGCAAGATTCAAAACACGGCAGAAACAGGCTATAAAGAAAATGTATTTATTGCTTAATGTTGCCCCAAAGAATTATTTTTTGAACATATGTTTTCCACATCCAGAAGGGACCAGTTTGGAGCCACCCATCCCTGGAGGTGTCCGAGGAACGTCCTGGGCGTTGGTCTGGGTGACCAGGGTTGGTCCCAGTCTGGAATTGATGGTCCTGGAAGACTTTTCCAGCTTCAGGAATTCCAGAATTCCATGGAAAAAAACACCCTTGAGAGTCTCCCTGTTTGGGAGTCCTCACAGAGTTTTGGTCCAGGAGCCCAGTGGGAGATGGTGGGGATTCAAAATCCAGGAGAAAGATCCCAAAAGACTCCGAATCCTCCCTGAGATCCCAAACTGGGGCTGCTGGGAGGAAACTGTGGCAGAAGCGATGAGGAGGGAAAGGGGAGATCCCTGAGATTCAGATCTGGAGTGGGATCAGGGGTGTTGGAGCAGTTCTGGAGACATTCCAGAGCCACATTGTAGGGTCTGTCTGACCTTAAAACAGGTCCAGGTCCTTTTAAACCAGGCCCAGGTCATTCTAGACCAGTTCTAGGTACTTTAAATGAGATTCAAACGATTCTAAACCAGTTCCAGACCTTTTAAACCAGGTCCAGGTCATTCTAGACAAGTTCTAGGTACTTTAAAGGAGGTTCAAATGATTCTAGACCAGTTTCAGACCCTTTAAACCACGTCCAGGTCCTTTAAACAAGTTTCAGATCATTTAAACCAGGTCCAAATCCTTTAAACCCGTTCCAGGTCCTTCTAGAGCAGCTCCAGACCGGTCACGGTGCCATTTTCCTTCGTTTCGTTTTCCGCCTGCAACGCCAAAGGGAAAAGGGCTTGGTTTGGGGTGGTGGGAGCAGATCCCCCCCTCACAGGGAGTTTCCTGGATTTGTTTTAAGAACCCCAACTCCAGGGGTTCCATCCCCCACCCGGGGTGTCCCAGCTCACCTGCTCTGGACACTCGACCAGGGAATAAACGGTTTTGGCGGATTCCCCGTTCGTTGGTTTGGCTTTAATTACGTTAGGGAGGCGCTGGGGGGAAAAAGGATTTAAGAAATGTTTTAAGTGTTGGGAAAAAAATCTCAAATGCAGAGATCCCCCAAAGATCCAGCTCTGGAAGTGTCACCCCATTCCAGGGCCAGGCTGGAACAACCTGGGATAGTGGGAAGGGCCCCGCCCATGGAATGGATAATTTTAAGCTCCCTCCCAATTCCAAAAATCCCATTTTTTTCTCTGATCCCTCCCTTTGGGAGATTTTGGGTCTGGGCACAGAGTTTTGGGGCAGTTCAGGTGCCCTTGGGGCACCTCCAGCTGTGGCACAACCGCCTTGGAATTCCGAAAAGGAGCTGGGGATTGTCCAGCTGTCCCCGACCCCGGAGAGACCCCGGGGAGGACACGAACCCCCAGACTCACCTGCTGGGAAGGGCCCACCTCAGCGTACACGGGTTGGATGAGGCCACTGAAATGGGGGAAAAAAAGCAGAAGTTTGGGAATTCGGGATGCAGAGAATCCCCCTGGATGATCCTGGCAGAGGGGATGGAGGGAGTCCCAACCTCAGGAGATCGGGATTGACCCCAAAACCCGTCGGAGCTGCTGCATTGGGAATTGCTCCTCATCCCGCCCTCCCTGGGTGCTGTGGGATTGAGATGAACTTCCAGCACCAAGGACAGGGAAAATCTGCCTTTTGTTTTGTTTTGTTGTGTTGTGTTTTGTTTTGTTTAAATCCCAAATTCCTGGCTGCTTTGGGAGGGCAAAATCCATCAATTTCTCCTTCTCGTGTGATTTCCCCATTTCCCATGGAACATAAGGGAGGCAGGGGGATTTAAATCCTTCAGAATTCCATTTTTAGGTCTAAATTTCCCATTGGAATTGTTGGATGTTGGTCTGGGTGGGAATTGGGCACCATTTGGGCTCGGTGGTCCTGGAGGGATTTTCCATCCTCAAGGATTCTGGAATTCTTGGCTGGGCTAACCTTGAGTCACCGAGTTGAATTCCTGGCTTTTCCCTCCTTTATTTTTCCCCAAATTCTCTATTTTTTCCCCACGATCCCACTGCTGCTCTCCCAGCTCCCTCTTGGGGATTTTGCATCCAGCAAATAAAAAAGGGGGAAATGGGGCATCAGGAATCTGGGATCATCCCTGGCATCAGCCAGGACAGAGGGATCGGAGTTTTTCAGCTTCGACCCCAAACCACAGCACTGGCGATGATTCCCCCGACCCTAAATGCAATTCCCTGGCCATTCCCACCAGGAAAAAGGGCAGGGAGCTGCCCCAAAACCCCACCTGTGTCTGTTGGCTTGGGTTTGGAGAGTCGGAATCTCCAGCCTGGGGGAGATGCGACAGAATCAGAACCCCAAATCTGCCCCAAACCTGCCCCATCTTGGCTCTGCTCCCCCTCCCAGGTTCCACCTCCCTCCCAGGGCCCCAGGAATGGTTTTCCACGCTCACCTTTGAATTTACGGAGGAGCAGGAGGAGAACCAATAAAAGCACCGCGACTCCAAGCGTGGCTATGAGCCAGATCCTGACCCCGCTGCCTGGAAAAGGGACAAGATCCAGTGGTGTCATCCCTAAATAATCCTGGCTCTTCCTGTCATGGGGGCAGAGGGAATTTGGCCTCGAATCCCTCACTGATCCCTCAGTCCAGGAGATCTCACTCCAAGGCAGGGCAATAGAGGTTTGGCAGAAGCAGCAGTGGGAGAATCGGCACAAATCCCAAAAATCCCACAGGTGTTGAACAGGAAAGGAACTCTGGAGATCTCCCAAGGTGGAGTGACCCGAGGAGGGGACATGGGGACACAGCCAGGTGGCTTTGGGACGGCTCCAGAGGGGAAGCCAGGGCGTGGCTATGGGGTTTGGGGTTGGGTTTGTGGCCACCACTCCTTGTCCTGTCCCTGGGACCTCTGGCAAGAGCCCCAAACATTTTCTGGGAGCTGGAGAGTGCTGGGCTCAGCCTGCCCAATTCCCCTTCCCAGCCAGACATGGAAAAGCTGCCCTGGGAGCTCGAGGACACTCGGGGACACTCAGAGACACTCAGGGACTCTTAGGATCACAGCTGGACATGGCAGCTCAACGGGAGGTGCGTGGAGGTTTATGGTGAGGGAAGAGAACAGGGACTGGGCTCAGAGCTCCTGCTGCATCCCAGGAAAAACCAGAGCCCCAGAGAGGGGGATCAGCACAGCCCAGCCCCTAAATCCCAACCTTTTCCTGGCTCGCAAGGGACTGGATTCAGCTCTTCCCAACCCCATCTTTGCCGGGTTTCAAGGGAGTCAGATCAGCCCATCCCAACTTTCCCTCCACATTTCCATGGCCCTCACGGAAAGCGGGATCAGTTCATCCCAACCCTAAATCCCAACCTTTTCCTGGCTCTCAGGTGAGCAGGATCAGCCCATCCCACCTTTCCCTGCACCTTTCATTGGTCCTCACAGGAACTGAGATCAGCTCAGCCCATCCCATCCCATCCCATCCCATCCCATCCCATCCCATCCCATCCCATCCCATCCCATCCCATCCCATCCCATCCCATCCCATCCCATCCCATCCCATCCCATCCCATCCCATCCCATCCCATGGATCCCATCCCATCCCATCCCATCCCATCCCATCCCATCCCATCCCATCCCATCCCATCCCATCCCATCCCATCCCATCCCATCCCATCCCATCCCATGGATCCCATCCCATCCCATCCCATCCCATGGATCCCATCCCATCCCATCCCATCCCATCCCATCCCATCCCATCCCATCCCATCCCATCCCATCCCATCCCATCCCATCCCATCCCATCCCATCCCATCCCATCCCATCCCATCCCATCCCATCCCATCCCATCCCATCCCATCCCATCCCATCCCATCCCATCCCATCCCATCCCACACCCATCCCAAATTCCCACCTTTCCCTGCCCTCACCTGTGCAGAGCATGCCAGGGGTGGTGACAGCGATGCTCCTGATGCTCACAGGGTTCCGTGCTGTGCACATCAGTGGCTCTGGCTCCTCCAAGGAGGATTCATTCACCCACACCACCACGAAACCCTCATCCCACAGCCGATCTCTCACTCTCCAGATGTAGGAGACCTTCCCGAGGTCAGTGCCAGGCGCAGAGCAGCGCAGGCAGTAGTGACAGCTCCCATCTGAGGAGCAGTTCCGTGCCTCGCAGGTCACTGTGGGCTCTGCCAGCTCCCCTGGGACACAGGGGTGTCAGAAACACTTTTTTTAAAGTGTAAAAATCCCCCAAAACACTGAAAGCACTTACTGTACACACGGAGGATGAAGATGGATCTTTTTTCCCAATGGTTACAGAGTAGTTCCCAGCATCCTCCAGCCTCAGCTGGGAGATGCTGAGTGCACGGCCCTTCTCGGAGACAGCAAAACGAGATTTGGGTGTTTGTGCTGAAAATAAAGCTTGAGGAGGATCCTCAAATGAAGCAGCCACTATGGGTTCAGCCCCAGAATACCAGAGTGCGTTTCCATCTGTCATGTCGTGAGTGTGGAAAGTCACAGACCCACCCACAGCCCTGATCAGCTCCGTGGTGTCTCTGGCGCTCTCTGGGGAGAGAAAGGAGGGAGAGAACGTGGGGTGAGGCTGCGATGGAGGCGGGATCAAAAGCAGGGATCCAGGTGGGATCAAGGTGGGATCAAGGTGGGATCAAGGTGGGATCAAGGCAGGAGCAAGCTGGGATCAAGCTGGGATGAATTTTCTGAACCCAGAGAACAAAGCCCATCAGAGCTGCGGCTATTTGAAGGCAGGGGGCTCACGGAAGGGTGGGACCCCTCCATTCCGGGTGGGATCTCACAAGACCCGAGATGAGAATCCTCCCACACTGCTTCAGATGCAGGACAAGGTCCAAGATCCCTCTGGATCCCTCCCTCCACCCCAGTGAACACACCCTGACGTTGGGTCACAAATTCAAGTAGGAATGACTTGTCATCATTTTTGCAACTTCCCATTAAAAAAAAAAAACAAACCCACAAATCAAAACCCGTGCCACTCAATCTAGACTGGAAACAGAGATTTTCTTCTGTCCTGGTTTGATGATTTGACTGACTCCTCACCCTGCCCCCCTTGGCCATGAAGCTGTCTGCTCCCGGGGGAGGAGCCGCCTGGGCTCTGCTCTGCGGAATGGCCTTGGTTTGCCACGGGCTTGGCTTGGGTGGGGTGCTCGCACGGCTGCGTGCTTAGCTCTGGCTGCTGCTGTGTGTGGCTGTCGCTGCTGTGGTGGTGGCTTGTGGCCTGGTTTGTGAGTTAGCTGGTTTTTGCTTGATTTTCTTTTTTACTTTATATTGCTTGAATTATTTGGTTTAGCTCGCTGCTGTTTAAGGCTTGCTGGCTATTCCGGCTGTTTTTTTTTTCCTTTCTCTCTCTCCCCCTCTCCCTTCTCCCCCTCACCCCCGAGGATTCAGCACCAGCTCCGGAGGAACCCTGCGGCCTGCCTCTGGACACCGGCCAGAGAAGCGTTTCGCCTTTCTAGTGAAGATCGAAGCGTCCAAGTTTCTCTTTCGATGAAAACTTTTTTTGTCATCTGGGTCTGTGCTGGGAAGTGTTCCTTTTGTATGTGTTAATAAATAGGTTTTTTCCACTTTTCCCCCTGAGTGAAATTTTTTTCTTAAGTCCAGTGGGATAAAGAGTTTGGGGTTTATTTCCTGGGAAGCTCTTCTGGGGGTTTTTTCCCTAAGTTTGTCCAAACTTGGACATCTTCCCAGTTTTCTGAACAGGGAATTGATCCTGACTCAGCTCCGAAGCTGGGCTCAGAATTTCTGGCTCTCTCAGCCTCAGCCACCACTGGGATATGTACACTGGAATCTCTCTGAGCATGAGAAAGGAAAAAGTGCTCAGTGAAGATAAAGCTGCAGGAAATTTGCCCGTTAACAAAACCACAGGATGGTTCCTGTGATAAAACTCCTCCCGGAGGCTGCATGGAAGTGTCGCAGCCAGACCTTGCCTGATTTCCCAGCCTCAAAACACCCCAGGACCTCCAAAAATTGGGAGGCAACGTGGAGAGGAGCAGGAGTAGAGCAAGATGTCTGGAGAACATCTGGACAGAGGCTGGACCAGAGGTGGACATCAGCCCTCCATCACCAGATTTCCATGGTAAAAAGAGATCCGTGGCAACGTCTTTCACCCCGGCTGCAAATCCACTCGGCGGAGCTGCTCTGAAAACTGCCCTAAAACCACCTAAAACCACCCAAAATCTCCTTCCCAAGGGACAAGGAGCAGCTGGTACTTACTGGTTTGGTGGAGGAGCATGAGCGTGGTGAGAAGCGGGCTCCAAAATTCGTCCATGGGTATCTGGGGCACAGGGAAGATTCAGAGCACTGGATGCACCAAAAATGAGTGAAACGAAGAGGAGGAGCACGGCGTCTGTGAAGCTGAGAATTGTGGGTGGAGCATAAAACTTGTGGTTTAAGATAAACCTGACACACGATGGGTGCGTGGAAACTTCCGATCAAAACTTGAGGTGTTTAAAAAAGAAAAAAATCCTCAGTTTTTAAGCAGAGGTGAGGAAAGTTGAGGTGTTTAAAAAAAAAATCCGTTTTCCAAGTAAAGATGAGGAAATGAGGCGTTGAAAAAAAAACCAGACCAACAAACAACCCAATTTCCAAGGAAAGGTGAGGAGAGTTGAGGTGTTCCAAAAAAAATCCAACTCCGTGTCCCAAGCAAATGAGGGAAATTGAGATTTTTAAAAAAACCAACTCCGTTTTCAATGAAAGGTGGGCAGGGCAGATGGACCAAGACTGTCATGGTGGTCACGCGTGACAAATGCCTCAGGGGCTCCGTGGGGACCAGCCTCAATTCCCTCAGCCTCGGCCATAAAGGAATCCTTCAATCCTCCCCCAAAACCATCCCCTGGACACAGGACAGTGAGAATTTCGGGAAAGCAGCACTTCCCAAATCCGAGTTATTCTGGGAATGTCATACGGAGACGCCTCTGAAAGTCACATGAGGTGAAATTTTGGGGTCAAGGGGAAGTGAGCTGGGACAGATGGAGAAAAAAATCCTAAAAATAACTCCAGTTCTGCTGTCCCAGTGAGGAACTGGGAGCTGCTGGGCCAGACTTGTTTGGGTTGGGAGGGACGTTAAAGAAAACATTTTGGGGCTGGAAAGAGAATTTGGGGTCCGGATTGATGAGATTTTTGGGGCTGGAATGGGAATGTGGCGTTTGGAATGAGGAGGATTTTGGGGCTGGAAAGGGGATTTGGGGTCTGGAATGAGGAGGATTTTGGGATTGGAAAGGGCATTTTGGGATTTGATGTTCCTCCCCAAAGTTCCCAGCCCTGCTGCGGTGTCCAAGCTGTCCCCAAGTGTCCCTGCACCCCTGGGGCTGCTCCAGGGGGGCTGCTCGGAGATGTCCCCACGCTGGAGGTGCCGGATTGGGAGTGAGATGCAGAGGGCAGGAGGGATGTGGGAATTTGGGAATTCCAGGCAGTAATGGTGGCAGGCACAGGGTGGGATTATTGGGGTGTCTGTTATTTCAAAATCCCGCGGGTTTTTGAGGTGTCACCTGCCCTTGGGACATCAGATGAGTGTCCCCTCCCAGCTGGGGGGCTCTGGGGAGGCTGCCTAAGGCTGAGGGCATTTTCTGGTAACTGCAGCAGAAACGCCCCCACAATTGCCACAATTGTCACATCATGATGAGGTGACAGTCACAAATGACACGATCCGGGAGGCGAAAGTTGAAATAATTTCTTGCCACGCAATTTCCGGGGATCTGCAGAATCCCGGAATTTATGGGGTTGGGAAAGAGCTCCGAGGTCATGGAGTCCGATCTGTGGCCACTCCTCACCTTGGCCACCTCCAGTGGTGGCCAATTTTTGGCACCTGTCCCCTGATTTTGGGGCTGGGATCCCCAAATTTCTGCTGGGAACCCACCCAGTTC